>CM076575.1:229269926-229389351 GCA_034641835.2 Pinus albicaulis
AGAACTATTTTATTGCTTAAATGTTACATAAATGCCGATTTAATTAACTTCCCCCATTTTACAAATCATAACACCCTCAAAAAACATGATATACTAAGTAAAAGTGAAGGAATTATGAAAATTAAGCTTTATTCTAATTTGCACTTTCCTTAGTTATATTTATGAAAATTTGAGTATTCATCGTCCCCCTTCATATTAACACTTAACCTATTTTATTAACTCCCTATCAAACATCCTAGTCCTATTAATATAACTTATTTTTATTTAATATCCCAAGAAAATCCCCTTATTATATGCTTTTGTGTCAAATATATTAATCACATGTTGAAATAACATCCTGAAATTACCCCTTTGACACAAAACTACCTATAAAAATATACCCCTTTCCCCCATGGTTTTTAGACCCCTCCGTAGTCTAAAACCATATAATAAAGTTAAATAATACAAAAAGGTACATTTTATTTACATTATGTGTACTTAAAATAACGCACAAAATATACTTACATCATTATACACTTCCTCGATTACCCTTAACCCACCTCATTATATATATAAACTCATTTTATATATTTAAAACCCATTATCCATTCCATTTTCGCAGCGTCGGGTTCAACTTCAACCGTCCGATCATCCCTATCAAAATCAACGGATGATATTGAACCCGAGTCCCACTTTCCATTGCTTCATGCCCTACCTATCCCTAATATCGCATTTGTCTCACACCGTAGATCTTAAACTTTCAAGATCAACGGCGCACCGTAAAAGCCCGGCCCCACCTTACTGTTTCCCCGCAACTTTCCGAAAGATTTTGACTGTTCGCATCGCTCAATAAAATCCGACGGCGCATATTCAATATCGCATAAAAAAAAAGTGATCGGGCACAGTGTGTAAAAAATAATGCGATAAAAGTTGTTTCGTGAAACCACCACCTGCTACGTGTCTCATTTCTATTGGATCGCATTCCAAAGTGAAAAACCATTTACCGCCCAGGAGCAATGCGATAACCATTAATGGTTTCGCCTTCAATGCGAAAACCACTCCCGCCATTTCAACTTGACATGTAATTAATACTTTGCATATCGATAAAACCTAAGGTTTTAACCTTAGTTTTTCATTGTTTTGCATACCTTTGCGCCTTTGCCCTCTGAGAAATCATTCACAGACACTATTGCAGAGCTGTTTTCGAACCAGTTTGTCGTTCTAAAACCATTTCCCCTCTGAAATTCATCGCCAAATACTCTCAGCGCCTTCTACCAAGCAAATGCGACCAGTTTGAAGACTGGTATAAACCTGGAAACCCTGTTCGACCGCAACCCTACCTCTTCAAGGTATTTTTCAGTAATCTGACCCGCAAAATCTTAATTTCAAAGAACAAAACTAAAACACTTTGAAAATATAAACCATCTGAAAGTATTCAAACCTTGAAGAAACAGGGGGAACCCTGTCAAAATTTTCTCAGAATATGCCACTTCTGCCTAATTCAGTTGTAAAGAGTTTTTGACCATCCAAAAGCTATTTATGCGATTAAAATGCATTTGAATTACTAAAAAATCGATTAAAATCCCTTTCCAGCCTTCTGCTCATTGTAAGTCTGCATTTTCATCCTAAAACCCTCGCCCAGATTTTGAATTCTTCCCAAAGCAGCTCAATTAACCTTCTATTTCCCAAAAGAAACTAAGAAAACAATCTAATCTTGCTTAGTTTTACTCAGAATGACAAAAAAGTAGGTCACTTCTAGGACTAGAGGTCCCAAACCTCAGAAGCCTGCCTCCAGCAAGCTTCCAAACCCTAAACCTTCAAAAATAGATAAACCTACTCCTCCCATAGCTACAGATTCCACTAAAGTTGTTAGACCTTTGCAGCCACCTGTCTCCTCTGAAGAGAATATCCCATTGATTGATTTAGAATATAGAATTGCTAATGCTACCTTAGAGTTTGATCTACTTGAATTACATAGCTGGTGTAATGAGAAATTGAGAAGAAAGTGGAAAATGATATACCTATATGGGACTCCAAATTTCCTAAATATGTGATTCCCATCACACATCTAGCTCAATATTTCATTAGGATGTGTCAATTAAACTATATCCCTGATCAAAGATGCATGGTGAACAAAGATGTATATCCACGAGTAGTATCATTGTCCATTGAAGATTTGACTCAGATGTATTTAGACTTGGATTTCCCTAGGAAGTTTATGATCCTCCAAAACTTCATGCCTAATCATGTTAACCTTCCTCAGGTAAATCCACCTTCTGATACTTTTGATTTCCCTGAGGGCTCAAGACAAATCATTTCAATGCTTTTATTCATACTAGGCTATGCTAATAATGAGTTTACATATGCCTCCATTCTAGGTTTCCTCTCTACCTTGTCTCCAGGACAACATCCAGAACTAGTTTTCAACTTTGCCAAATTCATCGCTGATAATATGCATTATCAGTTGATTAAATTACCTGATGAAGGAGTATTCAAATATTCATCATATATGTTACATCTCTTCCTATTTTTCAGGCAGACAATTTCCCAATTGCATTACAAAAGATGGATGTGGAAGGTAAACCTCTTTCAGGAATATTCTGGACTTCTCTACTCGGGAAAAATAGCAGTGAATATAGCTACAAGGATTTCAATGATTTATTTATTAAACCTGCCATGATTTTGTTGAAAAAAGCCGAGCCACCAAGAATTAATGAAGAAATCAAAATAATTTTACATTTATCTGAAAACTGTAAGGTACGAGACTGGTATTTTTATGAAAATCACACAAAAATTAGAGTGTATGGTGCACTCCTAGCCCCTTACAAATTACCCAAGTTTATAACTACCAGGATTTTTGCTTTTGAGTACTTAAGATAGATATTGAATGCAGATGCAGTTAATTTCATCAACTCCAAAAAGAAAGAACAGTTCAAGCTAAAAAGTCAAATCAGCCCCTTCATAGTCCATAGCAAATATGCTTTGAGAGACATAGTCACCAAATTATCACAATTTAAATTCCAAGAAAGATTTTACTAGAATTATGACCCTCAAGGTGTTATAAGTAACCTTAGGGTCAAGTGTAAGTTAACTCCATTCCTCCATGATTCAAAGCCACAAATTGAAAAATATGCTAATCATATTGAATAGGTTGCAAACACATTAATTGATGATATTCAAGATATGAAAACCGTATCCTATAGGAAAAACAGATGGACAACACACAAGAAATTACATTTGGCCAACAAGCAGAAATTTCTAATAAAAGACCTAGAAAAGAAGAATGCTATTTAGCATAAACAATTATAGAAAATAAATTGAAGACAATTTGCAGCAAGAAGGCCAAAATGATTACTGAAGATGAAGAAAAAGCCATAGAAATAGATGACAATGAAGACCAATCAAACAACAATGATCAACAAACAGATGATGAGGCCACAATAATTGTCAATGAAACACTTAAAGAAATTCAGAAAGAGCAGGTACTATTACAGGGAAAAGGCAAAGAAATGGTTGAAACATAGATAAATACAGAAGCTCCCTCCTCTTCTAGAGTAGCAGAAGAAATTGATTCTGACATCCAGAAAACGTTCAAACAGATCAGAGAAAAGAATGAGGAAATTAAGAATGAGGTCTATTCTAAACTCCTTAAAGAAAAACCAGGAGATAAAGAAAGACTTGTGAAAAATTTTGATTATTCAACAAATAAAATGATTATGTCTTTCCTCCAACCAATGGTTACAGACCCAAGGTCAACTACAGATTATAGGAAAACAGAGTTTGAAGTAAATGCAGATACCATACATGAACTTGACCAGATAGAGTTTCATAGAAGTGCTTCAGAAATGTTGTATTCAAAGGTGATCAACAAAGCCATGAATGTTACCATGCTTCAGAAGACAGTATCTAATTTACAAACTGAGATGAAATTAGATAAAGCATATCTTCATGCTAAGGATTTGAGGATCAAATCCTTAGAATACTTGGTGATAGAAATTAGAGTGGATCCCTCCAATATTGAAGTTTCTAAAACTCTCATAAGGCAAAAGAATGAAGATATTGTTTCCTTGAGAAAGCAACTTAAACTTCCACAGAGCGAGCACCCACAAGCTAAAGAAATTCTTCAGGAGAAAACTGAGAAAGATGAATTAATGTAGCTAGTTTTAAAGATGATAGCTTAAATCAAAGAAATGGAGAATCAAAGAGAAATTCTAATGAAGGAAAATGAAAATTGAAAAAATCTCATGAAGTCTCCATTCCTACAGTCATTCCAACTGTCAGTACTATTGTTCCTTCCAAATTGGTAGAACATTTAGCACCAAAAGGAGTATTGGCAACTGTAGTGTCAATTACATCTAAAGATATTTCTACCACTTCATCATCTACATCACAAGTAAATCAAACATGTGAAACAGCTGACATAGTCAAGGCTATGGAAGGCATGTCCCTAAAGAATAAAGAGATAATCAACTTGAAATGCACCATTCGAAACCTTGAAACATGAAATAGAGATGCATTGATTACATCCAAGGGACATGAGCAAAGAGCCAACAGAATGCAAGAGCAGGTAAATATTCTAGAAAAACAGGATATTCTCAGTGAACAGGTGTCATATATCAAGAACTATCTTTGGAACAACATAATTCAAGGCATACATCTATAGTGACCTTCAATCCAAATCATTTATGAGTAGAAGGATTTACTCAAGACAGGACAAGTAGAAATTCAGAAAACCAAAGAATAACTCGCTGAAAAACCTTCTCAAGCTTTGAAACGTATTATATTTTTGAAAAACAAATGCAAAGAGGAGCTTTAAGAGCTAAAATTTCAGGATAGGACTGAAAGCATACTACAAATCAAGAAAGTCTTGAATAAAAGGAATATGATGAACAATTTGGAGGACAAATGTAAAGACATGAATCTGTCAATTACAAGGTTTTGGGCCAAATACACTATACTAACACAATCAGGCCTTCCAGACATTGATGCCTTAAATGAAAATTTAATGGTGCAGAAGGATTATGATAATAAAAATTAGGGCTTATGCCAAAGAGCAGGTCAGAAAACCTTTACCACAAGGGTCCCCAACTAGCAAAGTTATTTTGGAGTATTTTGAGAACTTATTTTTTCTACAAAATGAAATTAAACACATTTTCATTATCAAGCCCAACTTTTCAAAGTACACAGAGGCAGATGAGAGCTACAGGAAATTGAAGAACATGAGAATTCCCAGTTCAGAACAATGGCAAGAATTCACTGATTTGATATAAAGGTTTGCAAAAAGAGCAGAAAATTACATGAAAAGTAGAACATTACTATTACCTAAAGGTAAAAATTAGATTTAAAGTGTATCAGATAAATGATCAAAGTCAAAGAGTATGAGTCAAAACAATTTTTACTGCAAGTTTTTCCTCATTTTACAGCAGTCAAGAAGTAAGAAAAAAGTGTAAAGAGTATCAATAAAGTACAGGATGAAGATTGTATTACAAGTCATCTTCTAAAGATATTTTTCCAAATTCCAGCAAGCATTTCCAGCAACTACAACAAAGCAATAAGTTCAGATAATTAGTCCTATTTTTTATTGATAAGAGGACAGCTTGACAGTTTGTTTTACAGTTGTCCCTCTTTCCATGTAATAATTTTTATTTTTTCCTATAGATATTCTCATATCTCTTAGATATTTTGTAAACGATAAATTTGTATAAATACTTCTCTTTTTGAAGTATTAAGTGTGGAATAAAATTTGTCAAGAATACTATATACATTTTTGCTGAATACATTGGAGTTTGTGTGAGTCGATTTGTAAAGCAGCAAAATGGAACTAATTCAAACATACATCATAACTCAGGATTGTTATGTTGATCAAATAAGTCAAGTATTTTCCTGTTTTCACTATTTATCTTTCTAAGCTCCATACATACATTTACATGTTTTTTGTCTTCAATGATTAACTAGGAGGATTTATACAGGATTAGTGTCAAAAGCTCCTTGTTTTTTACTAGTTATTCATTGATATGTTTTCTGTTGATAACTGAACTTAAGAATTCTTAAATGCTCTTAGTCCCTGTTTGACCCCTTTATTTCATCTTCATTTATGTAAATTAAGGATTCTTAATTTCCCTTTTGTTCAAATCTTTCCATTTCATCAAAAATCCTATTCCAAACCCTTTGAAGGTCATCTACCTTGCCCTTATTAAATTTTCTCTTTTTACCTTATTTCCTAGCTCTGCTTGCCAAGAAGTTGACTCCATAGCCCAATGGTCTGGTAGATCCCTCTGTGGTTTACCTTGAAGTACCTTTTATTCCCACCAAACATTCAAAACAAGCCAATCGTCCAATTATAACTAGCCTAAAATCTTATAACAAAAACAAAGATAAATCTTGAGGAGAGATCCCTCTCCGAAATTTAGGAAGGCTAGATCGTGAATTTCAAAAGAGGTTCTTGGTTACCCCTGGTTTTCTTCAATTATAAATCCTCATCCCATAACCTGAGAATTACTAGGGTGATAACAGACCGCACACATTATTGTTTCTTCCACCAAGTGATCTTCCTCCCATACAAACTGTGTTGTCTTCGCAAGTGATCCACACCCTCTTTGGCAGCACTATTGACTTGGTCAAACTTGACCTTGTCATCATGCATTTTCCCTTTTCACACTGGAAGGTGCAAAATATAGCTGCTCTAATGATCCCTTTCACACTATGATGGATTTTATTCCTACTCATGGGTCTCCTCAGCCATCTTATTCACCTCCTTGATGATATAAGAAAAATCAATGTTCCAATTAGCTTCATGCTAATTTTGGGAACATTACAGTCCTCCCCTCTCAAAGGTTGCTTTTCCTCGAGCAAGTGCAAGGATACAACTAAGTTATTTCTCCTCCTCTTCCTGTAGCATCTAGGTATGATGAAATCCTCCAAGTAAAAGGATGTTATCTCATCAATCAAATCTCCACATTGCTCCTCCTTAGCATGCAAGTCAGCTATCAAGTTATCATCATGTAAAGGTGAAAGAATCAAGAGGATAACAAAGTGATGTCTAGAGGTCCCTTTGAGGAATGGGACCTGAAATCTCACTAGAACTATCTCCCCCATATGGATCCTCTATCCCCGAGCTATTAGCCATGAAAAATGAGTCACCTCCCAACTAGGCAACTCCTGAACATTTCCCTCCACCTTTGGCCCATGCAAAGTAGGTGGGTTGAAAATCTAAATATGGTAGACAAGGTAGCCTACCCCACGTTGTCCATCTCTCCACTTATGATAGGTTTAGAGTGTTGGCTGATATTGAGCTACACTAATGTTTCCCTCAAATGGCAAGATGAGGACTAGATATCCAAAGATCTCTCCTCCAACGCTGCAAATCAAGCTGGCCCAAACCATTCCATATATGATGGTTGGAAGTCACCATCATATGGAATCCATTCAATCCTATGGCCCCCCTCATAAATAGACAAGTGTGTTGATGTGGTGGCCATATCATCTCCCATGCTCCCCTTAGAACATGTACTGTAAAAAATGTGGTGATCTCCTCTCCCAAAGGACACATCCATCCAATGTGTCTCTCTCCAAAACATGCTCCTCATAAAGACAGAAATAATAGAAATATAGGGAGCCAAAATGAGAATCATGCTTGTTTCTATGTGTAATAAGTGATAAGGACAATGGTCCCTCAAGTGTAACCAACGCAGCTTGACTCTCAACTTCCATAGAGACTGATAAAATGTGTGGCTTTCAACCACTTGCTTGCTGCCCCAATCTCCTCATAAGTATGGAGGAAGTGAATGATGTATGGTGGAAATAGATCATGTCCTCCATAATACATCTCCTCCCCAAGTCCTCCTAGGGAATGGCCATCAATCATGCTTATGGCCTCAAGTAGACCATGAAGCCTCAAAGAAAGAAGGCTCCTCCTTGGAGCAACATCCTGCACCTATATGGTTAAGGGATACATACATACATTATATAAATCATCATGTAAACAATCAACACCATTACCATATGTTTTTCTCATGCAAAGGGAGTAGCTCATAGATGAGTCTCCCCTCATCCTCAAAGAGAAAAGAGGTGGCTATGTTAACGCTCCCAATGAGTTATGTCTCTCCTCCATCTCCACATGATCCATACATCTCCCCATATGCTGATATATTTCCTCTCCAAAGCCTTCCCAAAAATACCCCTCCATGATGGTGTGATATGCTCTCATAGAATATGTATGGTTGAAAAGGAAATCCTCATGTGATGCTTGTAGCAACTTCTCCTTGAGCTTTGAAGCTCTAGATAAGAATATTCTACCATGATAGTAGATGACCCCATCTCTGACTGAATACTCCTCCTCATGCAACTGGCCATCCAATATCCTACAAGCAAGAAGATCCTGGAATACTCCACCAACAGATGGGAGCTCCAATATGGATCTATCCTCCATAGTGACATCGTTGATGACCTGTCATGAAGAACACCTGTCATATGGCTGCCCTCTTCTTTGACATCTCCCATGTCAAAGATGCAAGTTGGAAGGTTGCTATCCTTCCCCTACTGCTTCTACCACGGCGCAAAATCAAAAATTAGAGTGGGTAAAGATGATGTTGAGAGAATGCCTCTCTCCTCCTTGAGTCTACCCAAGACTCTCAGCGTTTTACCAAGCTCTCCCAAGGTCTCCACTCCTCTGAAATCAATGAGTGGTGCCTCAACATTTGAAGCATCCATCCTCCTATGTTGATCCAGTGGTCTCCCTGGTGAAATGTCTCCATGCAATGAGACATCATCATCAAGAGATGACTGCATATATGAATGGACAAATCTGCCCATGCTCTCACTCCAAAATCCAGTCTCCCTCTTAGGTGCAACAACCTCCAGAAATGGATAGGGGTGTGTACTTCTCATTTCATGATGTTGGTTCTCCTCCCTATATCCTCCTTGTGTCTCCATGGTTTCACACCTCCTCATCAATGGCATATGTAGGTCATGAGTTGTGCCATGACCTCCACACATGAGATCCTGGGGACTTCCCTACAAAAATACAAGAATCCCCGTTAGTTGGAGCAGGAGCTCCTCCTTCCTCTGTATGAGGCACTAGATACTCTCTAGATCTGACAGTGTTGTTGCCCTCAACCTCTGCAACATGAATGGGAACCCTCCTAATGATTGCATCCTCCTTTGAAAAAGAGATCTCCATGCCCTTTTGTTCAAGGATATGAGATGAAATTCTTGCCTCTAGCAAGGCATGATGCAAGTTTTCAGCTTCCTTCATAGTTCTCTGAAGTGGTTTTGAGTTTTTATGAAAGGTTTATGTTTGATGTTTCTTGTTTGGCTCCATAACATGTGTATCATGAATCCTCCTATCAAATATTTTCACTAATTCTTTAGTGAAACTTGAATAAGATGAAGTGTTTGCATTTTTTAAGGAAAAGGATTCAAAAATCCACCAAGCATAGGCCTTACCTCTCAAATGCAGCACTGCAACCTTGATGGCTTCTTCTTCAGGACTGGAAAGTCTCCTTCCCTCTTCTTCCCTCTCTCTCATGGTAATGCTGGTCATGCGACTGTGTTGTACATCATCGTGTGTGGCTGCATGCTCACACTCCTCATATGGAAATCTAGAGTTTGTTTCAGAATCAAACTCTCTTGGAGATTCTCTACACATCTCCCTCCTTATCTTCTTGAAGTCTTCATGAATGTCCTATACAGATTTAGGAAAAATATTTTTAAGCCTATCCTTTTTCTTCCCTTCAAGAGATGGAGTCTCTTTCCTTCTCATCTCTCTGTCTCCTTCTAGATGAGAATAGGAAGTGCAGGGTTCTTCCTCTTCTATTTTCTTATCCTCTGTAGGCAGGTTCTTCATGGATTTGAAGATTGATGAGACAAAGCCCATCCTCTCCAAACCTTCTGATCTCCTTTTGCTAAGACTCACAGACTGAGCTAAGATTGAAGCTCTGATACCACTATAATATCCCAAACAAGGACTGCTCAGCAAGCCATTCCTGAAAAATGTGTTTTTCAGGCATGACTTGCTGAGCAGTCCCTATTTGGGATATTACACTTGTTTTTGTATTGTACACATTGGTGCATAATTTACATGATTAAATATCACAAGTATGAATTATTCCTTCATAAATATGCTTGCATTTGCTGGAAGAGTTGTTTTAAAATTTTTAATTTTGAAATATAACCACATATAGCAATAAATAATAGTTTCCATTCAAGTGTACAGGCCTTAATTGATAGCAAACTTTGTGCACATAAAATACAATAGCAAGCTAGAACATTTGACATGGAATGACTCCAAAACATACATTAATGGGTGCTTATTTAAGTGCTTGTTGTGGAGGGCTTGACTGGTGTTTTTCCTTCATTGTCTTGATCCTCCAGCTTCGATGTCCTTTTCCATTATAAATTATTGACATGATGCTCAATGTTGACCTATACTCTCAGTACTGTCATTTTAAATAGGGCAATAGATATACCTTTGTTGTTGGGTTGGAAATTTGGAAAACCTTACTACATTGGAATTTTCTGCTATCATAATTATTAGGTCAGTAATTTCATTGTTCTTGGGGAATTATTCTAATTTTTGAAAGAAAAATGTAGCTAGACCTAGTATCTTTGTCAGTCATTTTCACAAGGTATTAAATGCAAGATTTTGTATTGCATTCTATTTGCGTCAAGTTCATGAGCATGTTTGATTTGTTTTAATAACTTGAATTTGTCTACCATTATGTCATATTCTAAATTTGTTGGTAGAAGAACATGAATTCAAAATTACCAATCACTAAGTGTCCAAAGCATTGTCAGCATTTTCATTTTTACTTCATCATCAATTCTCTCATGATAGACTGGAGTGCTAAAGTTAGCATTTTATAAATATCCAAATTAATGTCATATAAGGCCATGAGAAGCATCTGATCCCAAGTTTTTGTGTTACAGGATTCATTGACATTGAGGCAAGAACTTATGAAACACGATAACCTCATTAAATATGATGAGAATCTGAAAAGGAAATTCCTTGAGGCAAGAAGTTCGTCGCCACTTCTCAGATCTGTTCCAGGATTTTCCAGCAACTCAAGGACAGGTAAGTCACAAACTTCCTATGGAGGTAAAAATCATTCATTAACATAAAAGAGCAGTAATAAATGACAGTATTAGTCGTGAAGGAGGATGCCTAGAGGCCAAAGGAGAGAATCAAGGTCATCCATGTAGGATTTATCTAAATAATTTTTTTTAAATAATTTTTTGTTTTCTCTATATCACAAGTATGAATTATTCCTTCATAAATATGCTTGTATTTGCTGGAAGAGCTATTTTAAAATTTTTAATTTTGAAATCTAACCAACGATAGCAATAAATAATAGTTTCCATTCAAGTGTACAGGCATTAATTGATAGCAAAATTTGTGCACATGAAATACAATAGCAGGCTAGAACATTTGACATGGCATGACTCCAAAACGCACATTAATGGGTGCTTATTTAAGTGCTTTTTGTGGAGGGCTTGACTGGTGTTTTGCCTTCATTGTCTTGATCCTCTAGCCTTGATGTCCTTTGCCATTATAAATTATTGACATGATGCTCAATGTTGACCTATCTAGATCCTTGCTGGCAATAATGAGTGAGGTTGGTGTTGGACTGTCCATTCACTTATTTTGTTTTCCGTTTCTTATGTTGCTGCCATATTCAAGAAATCACTTTGCTGGTTATAACTTATAATAGTAGCATAGCCACACAAGTTACATAAAAATACTTGTAAAATAATGCAAATAAATTTGATAAACTAGAGAAGCCATGGATGGCTTACATGATCTCAAATAATTTAAAGGGCTAGGCATATTGGATTTCTTTGCATTGGAATGCTTGTTGATTGTTGCATCCAAACTAGGTGAATTTGGAGATTGATAACACATAATTGTAATCTTAATCTCAGTACTATCATTTTCAATAGGGAAATAGATATACCTTTGTTATTGGGTTGGAAATTTGGAAAACCTTACTACTTTTGACTTTTCTGCTATCAAAGTTATTAGGTCAATAATTTCCTAGTTCTTGGGAAATCATTTTGAGTTTTGAAAGAAAAATGCAGCTAGACCTAGTATTCTTGTCAGTGATTTTCGCAAGGTATTAAATGCAAGATTTTATATTGTATTCTATTTGCGTCAGGTTCATGATCATATTTGATTCGTTTTAATAACTTGCATGTGTCTGCCATTATGTGATATTCTAAATCTATTGGTAGAAGAACATGAATTCAGAATTACGAATCATTAAGTGTCCAAAGCATTGTCAACATTTTCATTTTTACTTCACAATCAATTCTCTCATGATAGACTGGAGTGCTAAAGTCAACATTTCCTAAATATCCAAATTAATTTCATATAAGGCCATGAGAAGCATCTGATCCCAAGTTTCTCTGTTACAGGATTCATTGACACTGAGGCAAGAACTTATGAAACACGATAACCTCATTAAATATGTTGAGAATCTGAAAAGTAAATTCCTTGAGGCAAGAAGTTCATCGCCACTTCTCAGATCTGTTCCAAGATTTTCTAACAGCTCAAGGATAGGTAAGTCACAAACTTCCTATGGAGGTGAAAATCATTCATTAACATAAAAGAGCAGTAATAAATGACATTCTTAGAGGTGAAGGAGGATGCCTAGAGGCCAAAGGAGAGAACCAAGGTCATCTATGCGGGATTTATATAAATAATTGTTTTTTAAATATTTTTTTATTTCCGTGAAAATTGCGACGGTATAAATGTAGGAAGACATTTTCTATATTCGTCGGAAGAGCGACACTAAAGCCCTCAGAAGAGCGATGCCAACGCCGTCGGAAGTGCGACGCTTTAAACATCGGAAGAGATAACGTCGGACTTGCGACGGTATAAACATAGGAAGAGAGTTTCTATATCCATCAGAAGAGCAATGATAACTCCGTCGGAAGTGAGATGCTTTAAACATCGGAAGAGCGACGTTAAAATGTCTCACTCTTCCGACACTTTATTGAAGTGTCAAAATTGCGACGTAATGGCTAACCAATTTTTTCCCCGCCTCAAACGGTCACTCTTACGACACCTGTGTGTCGGAATAGCGACGAATTAGCTGTTGTAAATTGGGCCAAATGTGCTAGTGTCTTAGGAAGTCATAAGAGAGCCAAGCTCACCAAATCATCATCAGCGGCTGTTATTCCCACACTCCCCAGTTCATCCCAACATTGTAAAAACTTCGTGAGATACTTTGGAATGGTGTCGCCCTTTTCGATCTTGACCTTCCTAAGTTTATATTTGAGCACCAATTTCCTATGGTCACTGTTGCTTTGGAATAGATCCGTCAAAGCCTTCCATGTAGCATATGGTGTGGCTTTCCCATGGAGGCTATAGACAATATGGTCTTTTACTCCCTCCAATAGGATCCCCCTTGCCTTTTCCACTTTCTCTTTTCATGCATCAAGATTGGCAGCATATGTAGCATTTAGCTTAGGAACATCTTTGTCAATGAATTCCTTTAATCCATTATCTTCGAGTACTGCCTCCATACTGTCCTTTCAAGAAATGTAGTTCGAGCTACCCTCGAGTGCATACTCTAACCTCAAGCCATTAAAATCCATTTCGGTCTTGAATCAACTATTGCACCGTGAAATTATTTCTGCAAATTCGAATTCTATCTAGTCACAAACGCAGCTCCTTCTTCACTTCTGCAATTTCCTGTGCTTTGATACCATGTTGAAATTATACAAAAAATATATGTATCTTGGATTCACCCAATCTAACAATGTGCTAAAGTTAAATACTAAATCGCTTCTGCAAATATTTTGTAGAATGGAAAACACAATCACTAATCACATGAACATGAAGAAAGATCAATCACACACAACACATATAATTTCTCGGGGAAGGCTTACAACTAAAAACACCACTATCTTATATTTTATATTATATCATGGATCATGAAACAATTACATACAAAACTCTTCTCACAAGATCCCTCAGTAAATCAACTAATTGTCTCACACCGTCATACAAAAATTGCTAAACCCCTTAGCCATTTTACTGCCTCCAGATAGCCTACCTTCACTGCATAATCCCTGCTAAATGCAATCCCTGAATTCATGCAATCATGTCTGCCTTGACTTCTCAAGTATCATGGGCATATCAAATGAGTGTTTTCCTGCATGTGTGGAAGTGGATAATGTCACAACTGATAGTCAAATTCCCTTTCACCTAGAACTCAACTGGGTCTCCACTAGATCTGACATGCATGCAGCTAATAATAGTAAATCCTTAGTTGCATGTGACATCACTAATTATCAATTAATTAATATTTAATCACTAGATCTCTCACTAGTGTATCTTATGCTACAACTAGCACAACTGATTTTAACTCACTTAACTGAGTTAAACTATTTACAACTTGGACCAACTCATGCACCATTGCACTTCAAACTCTGTTATCACTAGAATTACTCTGCATGTCCCACCAATGAACCTCTAACTCGAAATTCACTAGCTAACTGAATTTTCCACTTCAGCTAACTATTTCAAGTCCACATTGAGAATATATTATAGTTTAATGTCCATCTAAATTAAGGGATAATAAAAATATACATGCACCCAAAAATAGCCCAGTGGACCAAACCATAGTGTAGGTTCTTAATGCAACCAGGTGTTTAATGCACTAGTGTGGGTGTTGAATCCTATTGTTGAATCTCAACATATATAATATGCATGGCACGTTAAAGAATATCATGGAGATAAGAAAAATTACAATGAATTAAATTAATATGCGAAAGAATATTGTTATGTATTTATCCAGGTGGCTATACAGACACACATAGGACAAAGAGGGCTAATGGAAGCTCAAAAATCAAAGTGTCTGGATTGTTCTCAAACCAATTTTAGGTTGTAGATCTTGTTGTCCTAATTCCAATTATGTGAATGGTTCGTCAAACTGAGATTGTATGCAAAATTTAGGAGAGGTCAAATTTTAGGGTTAACTTGGATGACTCGGGAGGTTAAGGCGGCCACAATTTGGATGAAACTTGGCCACCAGATTACGAGAAAATTTGTAGGACCGTTAATTTGTCTCCTATGGTCAGAAATCGAATAATTTTAAAATGGTTGATTATTTATAAAATAAATTAAAAATATATGTTTGGTCATGGCCCTGCCCTCCCTTCCATCGTTCATATAAATAAATATTAAAATAGGTTCGGTGGGCCATGACCCCTGCTAGACCCCATAGACATAATCGCATATATATATATTATATATATATATATATTATAAAGGGTTTAGCGGGCCATGACCCCCGCCAGACCCCACGGCACTGGCGCCACATATAACCAATGCCGATATGATATGGGTGGTTGCGGGTTGTTAACCCACCGCCAAACCCTTGCCACCTTTGATATGACAATGTCGGTGGAAAATCGAGGTGGGCCGCCCAATGCGGGCCTAGCCCCCACTATTTATGTAATAAAAATTCAATGTGGGGTCCTAAAATTAACATGGCACAGATTTTAAAAGAAACGGTTTGCCTCCCTAAGGAGGGGTCAGGGTTTCAACACCCGACCTCCTCCCACCTAATTCGAATCTGAAACCAACTCAGCCAAACGAATTCCTTGTAAAATATGCCAACCCATCAACCCTTAAAACTTCATTTCTGTAGTGGGCCCAGGGCAGTCAGGAGTGGGCATGGAAATCAAGATGGCAGAACCATGAGTAGGCCCAAAAAGAGGGAGCAGAACCATGACGGTTGAAATTTTCCCCCGCATGTAGTTTTTCTCCATGTCGGAATATAGTCAAGTTTATAGTCATTATTCACGGTTTTTAACAGGGAATGCAATGGAGAGGTCAGATTTTCCTTTTGAGTTGCATATTTCCAGTCCACTCGTGGAGCAGCATCCTGGAGGAATCTAGGGGGATTCTAAAAGATTCATTTTTGCCCCAGATTTTCACTTCATCAGAATTCAGCAAATGGACAGTCAATTTTGCACTATTCGACGTCATGAATCTGATGGCATATTCAGATTTTCCATCTGAGTTTTATATTTTTCGGTCGTTTTTTGAAGTGAGGTTGCAGGTGTCAAATTTCCACAAGTGAGCAGCAATTTCACACCTTTCGACGCTATGATTTTGATGGTGATTTCAGATCCAGCAATGAAGCAACACATTCTTCAATCATCTTCATTGTGAGTATATGATGTGTTGATTTCATGTGCTTATTTTTCCCTCAAATGCATAGTATTGTACATATCCATGTTGATGTATGAGTCGTGGGATCTTGTCTTGTTTTTTTATCGATGTACTTTCTATCATGGATTTATATTATGTCTGAGATCCCTTTGATGCCATGTTCACGGGATAATCAGTGTCACACGTATTTCGTTTGAGATCCCTTGTTTTTTATGTAGTTGGGATACTCATAGTCTATATGTGTGAGCTATTTTCATACTGATAGGAGTCATTTTTTATGCATGAGAGTTTTGCAGTGGAATATCTCGTAGAGATTTCTAACCACTCCTGCGTGAAGGAATTTTTCTTGTATGTCAAATAAAACACATCCTTGTACATCTTGACTCCTTACAACACTTAATGCAGTAGCCTACACCATATTGACACTGAGGCCCGGAGATGTAGTCCTTCCTGGATGAACTCCGTTATCAAACGAGGTGTTATTATGATTGTTGATCTTGACATGTTATGTTCCTCTTTTTTTACAACATGAAATTGTTCATTTATGTTTGTTGACTCTTTAATTAATAAAATTCTAACAATCAGCTGAATTTAAAGGTCTTCGTTAGGGGTATCAATAATTTACCCTCGATCATGCATATAAACAAATCAATAAACATGTAGTTTACCAAAGAAAACTCTTAAGCCTGCATATTCACATTTTGTGTAAGTGCATATGCCATACAACGTAAAAATCCTCTCTGCTATGATGGGTCTTAATACATTATATACATTTATCCCATCCCATAATTCCATCAATTCATCTAGCAGTGGTTGCAAGTAGACTTCCATATTCTCCACTTGTCTTCTACTACAGAGTATGAGAGCCACCATCAGATTTTCATTCTTCACGGAAAACCATGGGGGGCTATTGTTATTGATCACTACTACAGGCCAAACATAATAATTGGTGTTTTGGAGGGAATATGGGTTGATGCCATCCATGGCTATGCTGAGTCATAGACTTCATACTTCCTCCTTGAATTTTTTAGGCCATGTATCCTCTATATGCTTCATGGCTAGTGAATCTATTGGGATTTGCATAACTACCATATCAGTTCTATGTGACGCATGTCATCCCTGCAACATAGCTAATTCTTTGCAAAAAAAGATCCTTTGAATACTTGGGGTTATAGGCACGTGCCTTAATATCTTAAAAGGAGGACCACGTGATTTACCCTTCTTTTTGTATTTATCAAACCTGTCATGCCCACATTTCGGACATATCTCTTTCTCTACATATTCTCTTCTATATATAATACAATCATTTAGACATGCATGATATGATATGTACTCAACTCCCAACATTTTCAACAATTTCTTTGCCTCTTTGAAGCTATCGAGAAAGACATTATCACTCAGAAGAAGCTTATCTTTCAATAACCTATAGTTGGTGGAAAATGTTAAATGTACAATGCTAATAATTTTTAATTTCATAAAATTGACCATTTGTAATTTTCATTGTCTCACAATATTTCTCAAAATATAAGGGACTTGATGGTCAATTACCTCAAAATTAACGAGAAACATACATTCGACAAGCCAAAATTTTCTTTCAAGTTGTATAGTAACATCGTTGTCCCCAACTAGGTATAATTTCATTGACCTCCACATCCAAAGAGAGGGTGGTGGAAGCAAATTTAAGGCTTTAAAAAAAGGTATTAGCAATATGAGCATCATCCCCTAGCTTATCATCATTCTAGAATGCATTTAACAACATTGTCTCCATGGCAGTCGTATCCCTTAATTAATCATGGATAGAAACCTCTATTTTATTTCCTCCACTTCTAGGTTGCAAAGAACTACTATTGTTGTAGTCATTCCTAATTGGTGAATCTAGACGTAGTGGGAATTGAATAGGTGGTTGATTCAACCATTCTTGGTATCATTCCTCTTCGAATTTTTCTTTTAATTCAACCTTCTCTTGATTTCACATTGTCGTGGGGTGAAACGGAAGAGGGTAGGTAGGTGGCTCACTATCACTAGAATACTAATAATTTCAAAAAATATATTTGAACATGATTAGTACAAAATCAATGATATCAATTAGTAAGCATGTCAATGCATGATTAATTGGTTTGACATTGAAATAATTACATTATACCAAACAATTATTACCATCATTATCCCAGGATTATAGCTAGAATATTGCATGTTACAATTGGTAGGGTGAAGCGGTTGTCCATTTTAATCTACCAACCGCGCCTTGCGGTATGCTGCTCCTAATAAGAGCTTACGATGCTTTAGAACTTTTTGAATATTTTGTGCATCTGAACTCGATTTTGAATCTACATGAACCTATAAATTTGTATACATTAAATTTATTGAACTAATTGACATGGATGAAAAAAATAAATTCAATTAGATAATTAAAATATAAATTAAAACTAAAGTAATTACGTCTCGAGAAAGATAGGGAGAACTCCACGAAAAACTTTGAGAAATATTATGGAACGAGCTGGATTTTGAAGAATTGTCTATTTGATATAATTATTAGATTTTATCCCTAAATTTGAGAAAAATCAACAATAAATTTTGGTTTACATACCTAAAAGTAATTTAAGCGCCATAAAAAGGAGTTATTGTTATCAGTACTAATGTATTGTTAACAGAACCGGTGCAATTTTATTACTAGGTGCACTAGTGTTGTTAGTTAACAAACACATCGAATATCAGGAAAACAAAATCTCAAATTTATTTTTGTGAAGTTCAAAAAGCGGTAAATTGAAAAATGGGTGAAAATTTATTTTCGGAAATTTAATTTCATAAAATGGTTTTTAATTGTAAAAGATATTCATTATTTCATTATTTTTGCAAAAATTTTCAGGGAGGGATTTGCACAAGAGACATACCTGGAGCAAGAGAGCGCAAGAGCATTGTGGAGCAGCAGAATACCTTCGAACAAAAACACTATTGAGAGAATCATAATTTGAAACATCTGGTGATTCACACAAAAACCATGTAGTATAGTAAAATTTTAAATTTTACTGTAATAATTATTTTTTTTATAGTTTCTGTTAGATTTAATACATGTATAGTAAAATTTTAATTTTTACTGTGCATTTTACTAATAAAATCATTTAGAATCTCTATTCCTATTTACATTTAATTAAAATTCAAAAAAAAACAAAAAACAAAAAAATCCATTCTTACGTTAAACCCTTGCTTCTTCTTGTTTCTGTGACTTCACAATTTAGGCTTTTCATTTTAGATTTATAAGGTTTACATTAATATATATAGGCTTATGAAATCTAACCTATGGGACCACTTGCAAAGTTGGATCCCAATCCATGTCGGCCCTTGCACGATTTTTTTAAAAATAACTTTTGTTAATCGGTGTGCGCTATTTAAATAATGCACTGGTGCATAATTTTAGTATAGTGCACCAAGAATGTATTGAAAAAACACATTGTTTGATAAAAAATAAAAAAAATATTAATTTATGTTTATGTTAATTGGTGCTCTGGTATTAATATAATGAATCGGGTCTAATATTGAGAAAGAGCACTATATAGTGTTTCTACTGCATTTGCGGTGTGTTTATAAGAACCTACCACACTGTTTTCGGTGCGTAAGTTTCGAAAGTCGCACCAGGCGTTTAATTTAGATAGAAATGTAGAAATTTGTTGAATAATGAATAATTATCCACCGAGATTATCCTGATCACATAGAAATTCAAATTCATATGCAACACATAATCTCTTCCACTCAGATCATCACACATGCGGAAATAAAACAAGCGGTATGCGATCAAACAATCATCAAAACATCACACAAATTACACAGTATGTATGGGGAAAGCTTATAGCTGAAAACCCCTCAGCTATTGTGTATATTATAATGGAGAGAACATGTAACAGTACATAGTACAATACTCCTCACAAGTACTCAGTATTGTCTCATAAAGTTACACACAAACTAGCTTGGTTTTGAACAGGTCACTGGTTCAAAACTCATCCACTAATTGCCTGCCTCTATTGCGCAATCAAGGCTGGTCTAATGAGAGATCCAAGGTTCGAATCTCCTTGGCTTGACAACGCAATCATCATGGGAAATTCCTCCAAGTGTGGTGCAAATCTCATGCACAACTGATGTCGCCACTGATAGCTAACTCCACCCTTTCATCTACCTCTTTCACTGGTCTCCACTGAACTGTCCATGCACCGTAGTGAACTGATGTGTTCTTGAGTTGAATAATGAGTTACTAATTAATGAATTAAATAATATTTAATTCACTCCACTCATTACTAGTTGATTAGCTAGTTAAACTAATCTCAACTAGTTCAACTAAGTTAAACCGAACACAACACCACTAGCTGTCTCATTAACTCCACCAAACTTCTGCCACTGAAGTCCTAACTGAAGTCAACCATGCATGAGCTCACCAAACCCTTAGGAATAGCGTAATTCCTCTTTCAGATGCATGAGCCACTTCTGTAGCTCGAATTGAAGTGCTCCAAGAGAGTAAACTGAAGTTTAGAGTCCAAATATTATTAAGGGTAAATAATATTTGACTTTTCTATTTTTAGGATAGACAGTCTAAAAATAGACTTCGACCTATATGTCTAAAAATATAGGTCCATCTATTTTTACCAACATGACCAATACTCCAAGAATAACATACTGCAACCCCTGGACTATGCTCCATATGTCTAAAAATAGACATAGTCTAAAAATAGACTTTGCGCCAAAAATAGCCTGCGGGCCCACTTAGTGAAGGCGACTTCATTTCACTAAGCTCCATCATCTTGCCGCATTTTCAACACTCCCTCTCAGCAAGATATGGATTATCTACAACCCCTATCCTACCTCTGTGGAATTCGAACTTGCTCCTGGTGAGCGCCTTCGTCAAGATGTCAGCATCCTGATCCTCCGTGGGAACATATGAAAGCATCATGATTCTCCGCTGAACACAATCTCTGATATGATGGTACTTGATGTCGATGTGTTTGGATCTATCATGAAATAATGGATTAACCGAGAGCTTGATGCAGCTATGGTTATCACAATAAATCACTGTAGGCTCCAAATGCAACCCGAACAATCCGACAAGGATCTTCCTCATCCAAATAGCCTCGCATGCAGCCAAGCTTGCTGCCATGTACTCGGCCTCTACTGAACTGAGTGCCACGGATCTCTGTTTCCTACTGTACCAGGAAACTGCTGTCGATCCAATGCTTAAAATACCTCCAGATGTGCTCTTTCGGTCCGTTGGGCTCCCTGCCCAATCTGCATCAGTGAAGCCGGAAAGCTTCGCTCCATCCTCCTGTCTGTACCATAGACCATATCCCGATGTGCCACTAAGATAACGCAATACATGCTTGTCTGCCTTCCAGAAGAGCTTGGTAGGCTTAACCATAGCTTGCGAAAGCTGGTTAACAGCATAGCATATATCGGGTCGTGTATTGACCAGATACATAAGCGACCCCACCAACTGTCGATAGACAGTGGTATCCACTACCTCCGCTGAAGTAGCATCCTCCTTCCTCCAACCTCCAGGAAGAGGAGTGTCAACAGGCTTGCAGCCTTACATGTTGAACCTCTCCAGAATCTCTCGGGCATACTTGCCCTGAGAAACAAACAGTCCTCCGCTGCGCTGCCAAATCTCCAATCCCGGGAAATAATGAAGGAGGCCCAAGTCCTTCATCTCAAACTCTCGTGCAAGATCCTCCTTGCATGAAAGTATCAACTGCTCATCGCCAGTCAAAATCAGATCATCTACATACAGTACGATGATCAACAGCTTCCCCTCCACCACAATCTGGTACAGGTTGGGATCCGCCTCACTCTTGGAGAATCCAAGCCCGGTGAAGTAGCTGTCTATCCGAGTGTACCAAGCACGAGGTGCTTGCTTCAGCCCGTACAGTGCTCTCTTGAGTCGGCACACATGCGACTCACTGCTGAAGATCTCAAAACCTTCAGGCTGCTCTATGTACACCTCCTCCTCAATAACTCCATTGAGGAACGCGGTCTTCACATCCATCTGATGAATGTGCCACCCCATCTGCGCTGAGAGAGCAAGGATCGTCCGTATGGAAGAGTACCTTGCGACAGGTGCAAAGGTCTCCTCATAATCGATCCCCTCGCTCTGTGAGAAGCCACGGGCGACAAATCTCGCCTTGTGCTTCTCCACACTCCCGTCAGCCGGCTGCTTCACTTTGTAGATCCATCGCGAACCCACCACTGATTTCCCCTCCGGTCTTGGGACAATCTCCCATGCACTGTTTCTGACGATCGAATCATATTCTTCGATCATGGCATCTACCCATACGGGTTCCTCCACAGCTTCCTCAAAAGAGGATGGCTCCATCACGACACATTGACTCACAAGAGCCATGTATCCAGTGTACCGATCCGGTGACTATCTCTGTCTGCGCTGTGCTGTAGGTGGTCCTACAACCTTCTCTGCATCCCGAGCCAGTCGCTCAGCTTCTGTAGTGCGCATGCGCCCTCTGATGGTTGGCGCTGCCTGGGTGGTTTCTTCCACCTCCTGAACCTCCTCTTGTGGCTGATCCACGTCCGGAAGCTCCTCCTTAGGAACTAACAGCTCCTCATCTGCATGCAAGTGTAGCTCCCTCTCAAGCGAACACTGCATGGCTTTCTCCTCCTGAAATTTTATATCCCGTCGCACAACAGTCTTGCGACTGTCTGGCACATACACCCGGTAGTTGTGAGGTGTATCAGTGTACCCCACAAATATTCCAACCTCTGCGGTCGGATCCAGCTTCCTTCTCGCATCCTTCGTCATATGCATGTAGACAGGAGAACCAAAAATCCGCAAATGGGAAATATCAGGCCTCTTGCCAGAATAAGCCTCCTCTGGTGTACTCATGCCAAGAACCTTGTGAGGACAACGGTTCTGCACATACACTGCTGTAGTGCATGCCTCAGCCCACAAGTGAAGGGGTAGGCCCTGATCATGCAACATCGCCCGTGCAACACCCACGATCGTTCTGTTCTTCCGCTCAGCCACCCCGTTCTGCTGTGGGTTATGGGGTGCGATGAGCTCTCTCCGAATCCCTTCTGCACTGCAGAACTCCTTGAATTCAGTCGAGATGAATTCACCACCGTTATAAATCCTTAGAGCAATCAACTTCTTCCCCGACTCCTTCTCGACCAGTGCTTTAAACTCACAGAACTTCGCGAATGTATCGCTCTTCTTCTGCATGAAGAAGATCCAGCACTTTCGAGAGAAATCATCAACAAAGATCACATAATACCTGTGCTTTGCTGTCGAAGCAACTGAGAAAGGACCACACACGTCTCTGTGAACTCTCTCAAGGATCGTCGTGGCGCGACTATCCTTCTCGTGAAAGGTGGCTTTCACATACTTCCCTAAAGTACACCCCTTGCACTGATCTGACTGCGCAAGAGTGCCCTTAGGAAGTCCAGTAGAAATCTGCTGCAGAATCTTTAAAGCTCCATGGTGAAGGTGGCCCAATCTCCTGTGCCACAGTTCGCCCTCATCATCCCGGCTCACCACTTCTCCCGCCTTGCATGCCATTGTTGCGCAGCCATCTACTTGCAACTGATAAAGGTTCTTGACTCAAACCCCTATCTTCCGGGTCTCACCAGTAGTCTTACTGCGCAGGAAAGCTTTTCCTTCGCTGAAGACCACATCATACCCCTTGTCTTCCAACATCGCTACAGAGATCAAGTTCTTCATCAATCCTGGAACATGCAAAACTTCCTTCAATATGAAAGGTTTACCAGACTCCCTCTCAAAGGAAATGGTACCGATACCAGTCGCACTGTATCTACCATCATCGCCCATCTCGATGTGCACTCCAAGATATTTTTCCTCCAGATCTGAAAACAGATCTCGATCTCCCGTCATGTGGAATGACGCACCACTATCCAAGAACCATACTGATCCCGCCACACTTGAAACCAAGCATGCGATCAGCGAAAAGTCAAGCTCGAACTGCGAGGCCAAAGCCTCTCCATCTGCAGATCTTCCCGCTTGCTTGTTTTTCTTCTTCTGCGGACAATTTGTGGCATAATGTCCGTGCTGGTGACAGTGAAAACACTTCACCTTAGACATTTCTTGCTTCTTGCCCTTAGCACCGGAATGAGAAGTTTTCTTGCTCTTCCCCTTCTTTGCTTTGGCAGCCAAAGCACAATTTTCTTCATCAGGTACCTTTGATGAAGATCCATCTTTGGTAGTCCTCCTTATCTCCTCCTGCATGAGATCCGCCCAAAGGCGCTCCCATCCCGGCAACTTCTCCCGACCATTGACACTATCTTGATATGAATGCCAAGCCTTCGGAAGACCAAGGAGAGCCAGGTCTACCATGTCCTCTTCTTTGACAGTCACCCCCACACTTCCCAGCTCATCTCTGCATTGAGTGAACTTCGTGAGGTATTTGGCGATACTGTCGCCTTTCTCCATCTTGATGTTTCTGAGCTTATCCTTGAGCGCCAGCTTCCTTTGGTCGCTCTTACTCTGGAATAGATCTTTCAATGCTTTCCACATTAAATATGGAGAAGCTTTTCCATGCAGGCTGGATACAATATGATCCTTGACGCCCTCCAACGGAATCCTTCGACATTTCGCCATCTTCTTTTGCCAAGCTTCGACTTCAGCAGGATCAGTGGGCTTTTGGACATCCGTATCTACGAACTCCTTCAGTCCATTATCTTATAATACTGCCTCCATGCGATCCTTCCATGCAACATAATTCGAACTGCCTTCAAGAGCATATTCGAGTCGCAAACCGTTGAAAGAAATTTTCAACTCCGGCACCAAGAAAACAAACTGCTGCAAAATTCGAATTCCAAGCTCAAAGCTCAACCGCTCTTGATCTGTGAGAACAAATTATTTCTAGCACAGAGATCGACTGCAGGGGAATTTATTGGATGTATCACCTTTCTAAGGAAAGGATGGATCCAGAGGCTACCTGGCCCGCATGCAGACTCTGTCTACCGAAATAAGTTTGTAATCACTGTGATGATCAATCTCTGCTCCGATAATTAATCTAGCTCCGATACCATGTAGAAATTTGCTGAATAATGATATTTATCCACTGAGATTATCCTGATCACATATCAATTCGAATTCATATGCAACACATAATCTCTTCCACTCAGATCATCACACATGCGGAAATAAAACAAGCGGTATGCGATCAAACAATCATCAAAACATCACACACATTACACAGTATGTATGGGGAAAGCTTATAGCTGAAAACCCCGCAGCTATTGTGTATATTATAATGGAGAAAACATGTAACAAACTCAGTACAATACTCCTCACAAGTACTCAGTACTATCTCATGAAGTTACACACAAACTAGTTTGGTTTTGAACAAGTCACAGGTTCAAAACACATCCACTAATTGCCTGCCTCTATTGCGCAATCAAGGCTGGTATAATGAGAGATCCAAGGTTTGAATCTCCTTTGGCTGGCGCTGCAATCATCATGGGAAATTTTCCATTAAGGATGGCATGGGTTCGTACAATCGACAAGTCACAATCGAGCATTATCTTCAACCTTTTCATTCATCTCCTTTTTCATCAAGTTCGTCTTCACTAAACTATCCATGCACCGTAGTGAATCAATATGTTTCGATTTGAATATCAGATGACACTAGTGAATTAAATAATACGCATCCACTCCACCAATAATAGATTGGACATAGTTAAATCCATCCTCAACCGCTTCAACTGTTAAACTTGGGTCAATAACTCACCAATTCCAGTTCCCATCAACTCCACCAAACTCTGCCACATGAGTTCTAACTGAAGTCAACCATGGCGAGTCACTATTTCTCTGTAGCTAGCGTAATTCTTCCGTCAGATGCATGAGCCACTGTGAGTTTCTAACCTATGCCCCAAGAGTAGCAAATCAAGTTTAGAGTCCGAAGACACAGGTAAATAATATTTGACTTCCCTTATTTTAAGGATAAAAGCCTAAAAATAGACTTCTAATTAAAATGTATAAAAATAGAGGTCCATCTATTTTTACCAACATGACCAATACTCCAAGAATAACATACTGCAACCCCTGGACCATGCTTCATATGTCTAAAAATAGACATAGTCTAAAAATAGACTTTGCGCCAAAAATAGCCTGTGGGCCCACTTAGTGAAGGCGACTTCATTTCACTAAGCTCCATCATCTTGCTGCATTTTCAACAAATGTGGCACCTGTAAATAATCATGTCCATGATCTACATAATGAGGATCAGGGGCAAAGTAATGTTGTTCTAAGAATGTTGTAAACTGCATTTAAGTTAAATAAATATATTGGCGTAAGTTTTTGGAGACTAAATGTATATACACCAAAAATACATGTTACATGCACTCGAGCTCATCTTATAAATGTGTATTTTAAAATAGATCAAAACATGCTTGTACATACCTCGCCCATGGTGTGCATTTGTTGTCTAATGGCTTACTCATAGTGGTCTCTACAGGAGGATGCATACTCCATAAGCTCATCTCACTCCATTTGTCTCAACATGTCATATGGAATACTCACAAATGAACGAACTCCTACACTAGATGAAGGTTGGCTTGTCCCTAAGCCAACTTCCACCCCTCCTAAAGAAGCTGCAATATGTTCTTGTATATTCTCCCTCATCTGAGATGTAGCACTGGAGATAAGGGCTAACTCCTCTGGAAGTGTAACTACCCTAGGTAGTTGAGGTGCTAAACGAGGTGTTGGAGGCCTAAACCCAACATCTCGCATAGCATTAGGTCGTTCATATGTACGACATTTTCCAGCTCCATAGAATTTGGACCCTGTATCTTTATAGTTAGGGTCCATGTGCTCCCGGAATTGAGCATACAACATCCTAACAAAATATTGCGGCACCTCATCATTATTTGGTAACTTCCTGTATGCATACAGGAACTTCTCATAAATATAAGGTGCAATATTGGGATCATTGAATCTTTCAATCTTCAGATGTTTTTATCTTCAGGCCACAAGTCAAATAGTGACAAGGCCATTTATTTAGTGACCCTACTTTTAACTTCATTTTAGGAGTGGATACCAATCATTGATGCTCTCCTCCTATGCATCATGTCAAAAAAAACCTGGGTTGATGGTCCAACCCCACGATAAGTCTCTATCAAACTCTCCAAATTGTGCAAAACAATTTGGAGACAATCTCGACTAGGGGCATAGAGATTGAAACTTTGCAATTCATTGTGCAATCTCGTGGAATGCTCCCTCATCCCATCAACAGTAAGTAAGGAGATGGTGTCTTCCCAAGGCATCTCCTCAAGAATATCATCGGGATGGGTGTAAAGGGGCTCATAACTCGAATTTCGAGCAAACTCGTGAACCCTATGACCTCTTACCCTAGGAGGGCGACGACCACCACCTATAACATGTTAAATTATTGCACATATTAAAAATTAAATAATTTATAAGGAAAATTTGTATTTAAAAAACGTGTATGGTCATTTGAAAATACCTCATGGAAAAACTATCTCATCCTCTTCGCTCGTCAGACTAGGATTGTTCCCTTCTGAGGAATGAAGGTCTCTACTAGCCACTGTACAAAACATTAAATTTTTTTATCACACAAGTACATGAGACACACAATAAGTTTCACATTAAACATACATTAAACAATAAATTTTCCTTTATATTTTACCTAAACGAGATCTATCCAAGTGTGGGATGGATGCCACAGGCTGAGACATTGTTCTCCTTTTTACCTCACCAGCAATAGGGCCAACCCCAACTCCTACATTTTCACCTATGGAGCATAATGTTTTCACATTAAACACATGTCATTTGAAAAAAGAAATTCACCAGTTCAACATTGAATATAATGTAAACTTTAACATTTTAACTAGAAATATAATGTGTACCTATACCGTGTATAATATACCCCTCAAAATGGGATCTAAGAAATTGGGGACGAATGGAAACAGGTCTATGGGGCTCCTCTTGTTCAATTTGGTGTCTAGGTGCACGAGTCATATGAGTGCGTCCACCTGTGCAGGACAAAAAAAATTCACATTGATCAATTTGTCACAACGAACAATAAATATAACCTACTTGAAAACATGACATAACTAAACGTCCAATGTACCTAATAATCCTCCTCTCATGGAAAGGTCTCTGGAGGGCTTGCCTGATGCCATTGTTGCTATAGTATCAAATCAAATTTCTTCCCATCATTAACAAAATAGAAAGCAAATTATGGAGGTGAGATTTTGTTTACAAGTATTGCCTTATGTCATAGTACTGCATACAGACATTTCAGTTGCCTCTGTTTCTGATAGATACTACATACTGATGTTATTTTAGTTGCCTATGTTTCTGATAGCTTTGGAGATACACCATATAGACATTTCTTTTGGAAAGCAAGTTCTAATTCTCATAAGGTTCTAAGTGGAGACATTCAAAATAACATCAAAATTGGGGCTAGACTCTCCAAAACCCAAAAGCAAAGGTTGAAACAATTGAATGAATTTGATGAAATTAGACAAGATGTCACTCAAAGAACAAATATCATCCAACAAAGAAGAACAAGGTAGCATGAAAAATTCATCAAATTGAAGAAGTTTAAACTAGGTGATTGGGCTCTTTTATTTGATTCAAAATTTAAATATTTTCCAGGGAATTTCCAAACACACTAATAGGACCCTTATGAAATAGAAACAGTTTTTTAAAATGGATCAATTAGAATAAAAATTATTAATGGAGTAACTTTTCTTGTCAATGGGCATAAATTAAAATGGTATCATAATATCTTAACAAGAGAAGAATTTATTCAAAGTCTATAGATGAATTTAGATATGAAGATGGTGGAAAAAGGATATCATACTCCCATTCCACCTAATTCAATTCAATTTCTTTTTCTTTCTTCCAAAAAAAGAGGAAAAAAAGAACGAAGTATAGTTATGAAAAATAGGATGTTTTGATAACTATACAGAGAATCCTAATTGAAAACCAGTATTTTGGGAATCATGATTCTCCCTCTTTTTTTTCAAAATTTACAAATTTGAATTTATATTCCTAGCATGAAGACCTTATTTTCTTTGAAAAATATTATAATAGTTAATAGCAACAACATCAACAGATTATCTTGCAGAATTCTATATCTCTTAGTTCAAGTGACTTTAAATTGCAAGTGAATTTTTACTTATTGTACTAATTTAAGATAAACCTCTTCATCTTTATTTTCTCTCTCTTGATAGGAATTGAACTGTATTCATTTCCTCTTAAGTTTTGTGATTAATCTCTTTCTTAGCCACTGCATAAATATGCTTTTCCTATTTTCTAAATATATAATTTTGGATTTCTCCTTTTTGTTTGAAGTGCCTTTTTCTCTAAGGTGGCTAGATTCTAAGTGTCTGTGTAGTATTCTAATTTCACTCTTTATTTACTCTAATATGATTTGGACTATGTTCTTTTACTCAAGATTTTCTGGTAAATTCTTTCTTTGCCAATATGATTCTCCTATATTGGAAGTTCTAACTAAATGATTCTGGATTTATCATTTTTCTTTTAAATAGTTTCTACATACAATGTTTAACAGATTCTATTGTAAGTGTTTCTACAGGATGAGGAGATTGATGAAGATACTGCATTTAGTGGCAATTCTGATCATTCAAAAGAGAGGCATATTGCTAAAGGAAGGGTAAATTTTGGTCGCCAAGGAAAGAAAACTTCACAAATAGATTTGAACAGTGACGAGGAAGACCGAATGAGTGAATTCGAAGATCTAAGTGGAAGTGAGGGTGATAGTGATGAAGATGTCACTGACGGTGATCAGTTGAGTGCAGGAAGGCAAATGCTAGAGAATCAATCAAAAGAATAAGAAGAAGAAGAAGAGGAAGGTGATGAGGAGGATAGCGAGAGACACCAGAAAATGCTTCAAGTTGTTGCTGGAATGTCTTCAGAAGCTGTTGAAGGTTACTCATTATTTCTTTCTAACTTTTTAAGCAATCTTGAGGTTACTTCTGTATAGTTTCTTAAGTTCAATCCATTGATTAAGATTTTTCTCTCAATTAAGAGTGTGTTCTGTGCTAGTTGCTTTCTTAGATGCAGAAATGATTGCTTCTGTTACAGATGAAAAATTACTCATATTTGGAATTTCTTGTGACCAAGAAAGAAAATGAGGAAGAAAGTAGTTGTATCTGAAGCATATCCGGAATCTGAATTTAACCTAAACCAAAAACCATTAGATACTACTGAAAATGTGAGTATTCAAGATATGATGGCACCTCTCTATGGGAGCTAAGGCTTTGGGTCACTCGGGAAATCATATGCTATAACCCCATATGCTATGCCAGTGGAGGCACCATTGCCTAAGGTTGTTAAGGAAAAGCTGGAAATAAAATCAGCTTATGTACACACAAAAGAAGATGCTACTAAGTGGAAACCAATTGTCCAGAATAATAGGGAGGCTTCAACTATTAAACTTGATCGAAAGGTAGATGCAGGGAGAACTGATACTGGGGTTATAGCATATGATTTCACTCCAACGACAGCTTTGGAAAAAGAAATTACATCCTTTCTACAAAGCATAAGTGTGGTGGAAGCTTATAAAAGTGATGGTGTCGAGCTGCTTGAATTAAATAAGGTGTGTATTTTCATGTTCTTTGAATAAATTGCCCATGTTCTTGATAGATTGGAATTTTTCAAAATGGTTTTGGTCACAAATCTTACAGATACAAGTCCATTACTGTTGATTCACTGATGCTATTTTTGTGTATGGTCTATAGCATATACACAATATAGATATTCTAGCTCTACCACTCTTGCTATGCTATTTCAGTTGCCTGTGTTTCTAATAGCTTTGATAGATACAATCCCAGACAATCATATCAATATGTGATAATATAGTGCATGCTCCTACTATGTAATATCCCTATTATATATTTTACTTAATTTCCAGGAGTTAAATTCAAGAAATCCACTATTAAATTTTTCCAGAAGATTCAATAATAAATTGCAACACCATTATAGAGAAAAAACACTGCAGATCCTAGTTATTTTATTAATAAATTGCAAGGAAATTACATCAATTTGATCTGGAAGGAAACCTAATAGGGATATTCACAAAAACCCTTGGCTTTGACTCCTTTAGCTCTGCAACTCGTACTCCATAGTGAATTGTGGATTCAACCCTCCTGAAGTATATAATCGGCCACCTTGAACCCTAGCAATTCGGCCCTCTAGAAGATTAGTCTTCTACTACAAACTCGTGGGAGCTATCTAAGACTTAGTGCATATCGTAAATATGAAGAAGGTTGAAATTTTTTACTTTTTTAAGCTCTAATTTTTGTGAAAAAAATGTTGGAGAAAAGAAAGATCTAAGGCACATATTCGGCCTGGTTTGAGGCCCATACTGAGGCATAATTTCAACGTCTGTTGAAATCCTTTTTGAGGTAGACCCCTATAGTTGACATATTTGTTGAGATTGCAACAAGATGAGGAGCTTAGTGGAAAGAAGTCGCCTTCACTAAGTGGGCCCGCAGGGTATTTTTGGCGCAAAGTCTATTTTTAGACTATGCTCATTTTTATTACAAGGATCAGTGTTCATGAGTCATAGATGCGATTGTAGGATGGTTATCAAGGCGTGAAAATAGATGGACTTTGTCTTTAGAGATATTTAGATGCGAATTCATTTTTAGATTGCTAAATTTAAAATAGATATGTCGAATATTATTATTTTAATAATATTCTTTAGACTCTAAACATTATCTTTATCCTCTGATAATTTCGCCTTGATGCTCGGACGTGGCACATGCACCGATGTATGAATTACACTATTCCTAGGTTTAGTGGAGCTATCACATGGTTGACCTGCCAGAACTCATGTGACAGTAGTTTTGGTGGATTTGATGAGACAGTTGGTGGAGTTGTGTTCGGTTTAACTTAGTTGAACTAGTTGTGATTAGTTTAACTAGCTAATCAACTAGTAATGAGTGGAGTGAATTAAATATTATTTAATTCACCAATTATTAACTCATTATTCAACTCAAGAACACAATAGAATGTTCCGCAAAGGCATGGATGGGAGTTCGTAGGTCGGGAGAGGTAGGTGAAAGAGCAGTGTGACTATCAGTTGTGACTATACTGGTGCATGAGATTTGCACACACATTGATTGAGAAGCCAATGAGGATTGCACAGTAAATACTAGTGGGATTTGAACCTTGATCTCATGATTATCCATATTGGATTGCGTAGTAGAGGCTGGCTAACAGTTGGAGCAGATTGGAGCAAGTGTTTTGTATGATCTGAGCTTGCGTAGTGTGTAACAATTGGAGATAGTGTTGAGAGCTTGTGAGGAGTTTGTACTATGATTGTTACATGATATCTATCATTATAATATACAGATAGTTGGGGGTTTTAAGCTTTAATATTTCCCATAAATACTGTGTTTATATGTGTGATTGTTTATGGTTTTAATGTGCGCATGCGATTGTTTTTAATTCCGCAAATTGATGATCAATAGTAGAAGAGGTTATGTATTATGCATGAAGCTCAAATAGTGTGTGATCAGGATAATCTCGGTGAATAATTTAACATTTATTCAAATTTCTACAATATTTAGTACTATGCCAAATATACAAAAACTCGTTGGTGCTCACAGTGGCTCGAAAACAAGGGTTTTCTGTATGTAAACCTCTATGAGACCATAAACTGTAAAATTCAAGATGGAAAGAGGATTTTATTACTCTACGCTCAATTCAAACAAAAAGAGGGTTTTATGTATGTACATTGTAAACCTCTATGAGACCATAAACTGTAAAATTCAAGATGGAAAGAGGATTTTATTACTCTACGCTCAATTCAAACGAGTATTCAAACCTTTGTATTACATAAGTATACCAGGGTACACGATATCTATGAAGGGAAATGAAGTAAATTAAGGGATAACTATACATTTCATTCTTAGAAATTTGTTAAAGAGGAGTTTGCCAATTATAACCTCCATTACCTAGGCCAGTTACGAATCCTTGAAGTCCTCTTTATAAATATTGGTTCAGCTCAATTTGAATCGAGACCAGTCTTTATTGAACCACCCTTGCAACCCACGTACAATATACAAAGACAGATGACCATAAAAATAATGGTAGGAATAAAACCTCCGAGCTAATTAGTGAACATAAATTTCAATGAAAATAAAATGCATGCGGGAATGATGTAATACATAGCATATAATGCAAAGAGCACCTGTAGATCTAGTTGCGTTCGTTTTTTGTATTCTGTGATTGAGAACGTAGCCCACAGAATAAAATTTACCTTAAAACAAATGTCGTTTTCGAGACTTACCTGGCTAGATATCCAATTTGTTGTTGGTGCTCACGATGGCTCGAAAACAACAGTGCTCCAGTGTACAGTTTTGCAGAATGTTGAGGAAGGCAGGATTTTGGGGTTTTTTTGTAAGAATAAAACTCTTGGACGAGAGTTAAAACAACTCTAGGCCGAGATTTTTAAAACTCTCGTCTGAGAGTTTTACAATTCTCATCTGAGAGTTTACCTGAGAGTTTATGTCAATAAAACTCTCGGACGAGAAAATACTTAACTCTCGTCCAAGAGTATTTTAACTCCGATCAAGCCCAATCTAACTCTCGGGAAAAAAATTAAAAATCTTTCGGACGAGAGTTCTAAAAACTCTCAGTTGAGTAATTGAGTTGACTATTTTCTCGAATGAGAAATTAAAAATTTCACCCAAATTTTGGCCATCCACCAAAAAGTGTTTCCAACTTTGGGATTTCATCCATATATCTTTTATGTACATTTTGCATCAAGTAGATCTTGTTTTTCACTTAATTTAATATGGAGTGCATTAATGAATTGTTCTTTCATATCTAGCTCTATTTGAAAATATTTTTTTTCTTCTAATGTGATGGTCATTTGATTGATTAAGTTTTGATTTTGTTTTAATTTCCACTCAAGCATTTCAATTGTGTTGTGTGATTAGTGATTGCACTCTTTCAATTCTTTAATTTCCAGCTCTGCACTTTGAAGACGCTTACCTTCTTTACCCATTTTGACACGCTCGCTTGTACTCGTTCACTTGATGTTTGCTTAATCGTCGCTTGAATTTCACGTTCAATTGAACTTGCGTTAGCAATTGAATGCTTGAACTCACGTTCGTTTCATTTTGCTTCAATAGGATGAGGATCTCGGATACCACCGAAAATGCACCCAGGAGAATTTTTACAATGATTTAATGAGTTGATTTAGTCACTTGAAAAATGGCAATGATTGACTCACTTGACTTAATTGACCCCCTATCAATTTTAGTTTTGACTCCAAACCATAAAATTTAAACTTCAACCGAAAATACACCCCAATTACAACCAAATTTTGAATTTTGATAATTTCATTATATTAACCATTCATTTTAAACTTAACTCAAATTCTTACAAAAACTTTCAATTCCAACCTTTAACAAAATTATTTTTCAAACACCTCTAATGTCAACCTTATTACTCCAAAAAAATATTAAAATGACCTCCTTATAAAGAAAAAAAAAGAATACACCTTATCACTTATTACCCCTTTTAAACTTCCATGATTTTTTTATGAAATTACTTTATAAAAAGGTCAAAAAATCATTTATCACTCCCATACCATATCTCTCCATTAAAGACCTCATCTCTACACGAAAAAAAAACCAACTTTCCAAATTCGTTAACACATGAAGTAATATATTTTTAATATAAAAAAAAAATTAAAAAAAAAAAAAAGTGCCCACTTTAAAGCTTCAATCTTTTGCCTTTGAATTTCGCGTTGCAGGTATTCCACACATGTCACTTCCATGAAAGTTCTCCAGACTTCAGATATCAACTCACACACCGTTGAATTAACGAACCCATACCCTTTACCTTCCATTCAAATATTTAACGCCGGGTACTCCACGCACATCAGTCAAACAAGCTCCATGATGGAACTCTTTTATAGGTGTTGTCCGAGCTGGCTCCTCCACACTACACTTTCTTTGCTACTGGCCACTTAACGGATTTTGTCAACACTATTGGCTTCTTCGGCACCTTCAATCACAAGAAACCAGAATCTGCAGTCTTGTAACTAACCAGCCTTAGTAATTTCTGCATCCTGTATTTTTTATGCCACAGGTCTAGCACTTTCTTTGCTACTGGCCACTTAACGGATTTTGTCAACACTATTGGCTTCTTCGGCACCTTCAATCACAAGAAACCAGAATCTGCAGTCTTGTAACTAACCAGCCTTAGTAATTTCTGCATCCTGTATTTTTTATGCCACAGGTCTACAGTGATGATCTGGTGCCCAGATCAAGCCTCAAATCCAATGCTTGGAACTCTTATAAGACTCCCTAGATCATGTCGTAAGTGCAAGCCATACTCTGCATGTGTGTGCAAGAAATACTAGGGTCGTAGGTCAGTTTTTACCATTGATTTGGTATTTCCACAATTCATCTCCTTCAAACATTTTATACCTCCGAGCTACTGCAGTAAACAGTCTACCTTTGACTGAGGTAGTTGCATCAGTTCACATGTGTCTTGAGAGTTTTGAATGGATTTTCTCACAAAGAGAGGCTTGGTCTTCTTAAGCGCACCAATACTGGTAATTTTCCTTCTGCAGCACGATATTTTTTATGGAAATAAATAGTACAAGAAGAGGCATGGGATTTGATTCTAGACTTCCTATTCCTCGATCAGTGGCCCAAAATTAAAATAGTCACACCGCACAACACCTTTCCTCTATGCAAAGGTTTCATGCAGACTGTTCTGATCCAGAATCTCATGGAGACTAGAAAGAATCTATTTGTTGGAGACTAAAGAAGATTACAATCCAGAGAGAATAGCCTTCCAGACAGACATGTGGGGAAATATAATCAACTGGTCTCTCGGACCCTCTGAGTCAGAGCCTACGCTCATATTCAACCACTGCTCTCACGCTGGCATGGATCGAAAATTCTCAAGCTACGGTCTCCTACTCTGCCTTCTCATCTGCTCTGCTCCTCTGCAAATGGGGAAGCATCCTTCCTCGTCTCCCCTCCACTAAAAAAAGACGAGTATTTTACAGTGGCATTCTCAGAGCGTGGGAGAAGCTTTGTCAGCGGCCTCAACCAACAATTTACGAAAATTCACACTCACAGTCCATGGCTCCAAACCAGAGAATTCTCAAGCTAATCATAACAACAGTTGGGCTAGGGTTTGGCTTAGTAACATCCTCATCGATTGTGTTGGCTAGTTCAGAGAATTTAAAGCAAAATGAGCCGCAGACATCCACTTCAGAGCCTGTAATTAGTTCCTTGCTCTGATACCGAATAAAGGAATATTAAATAATCATAAATAAAATATTGGAGATATAAAACAACAGAGTTGTCTAATGAGACGGAGGAATTGTCAATTGTCCGGACCGTCAAAATTGGCCGGAATCTGAGCTAAAAAAATTTAAGAAATCTTACAGGAACAGTGTTTGAATCATGATTTTGATGGTGGAAATGGATTCAGCACCATCAAAAACCTCTAGGGCACCCAAAATATTAAAGTTTGATAGTTATAACATGGATTTACAAAAATCCCTGCTGGATTTTCTTAAAACCTTACCAGAATTTCCATGATTTTCAGGGCGAAAAAGCAGTCTACTTAGACTACTGCTAAAACAACAAAGACATGTGGAAAAAGGCTTCACAAGCCTCAATGTATTGTATTCCTCTCATACACAAATAAACATAAACATAAAACATAAATAAAGGAATATTAAATAAACATAAATAAAATATCAGAGATATAAAACAACAAAGATATGGTGGAAAATGCTTCATAACCCTCAATGTATTGTATTCCTCTCATAGGCAAATAATGATAATCATAAGGTGGGTGAAATGAAGGGTCTGGAAGCTTAGAAAAAATCTAGAAAAAATTGAGTAGGTTTTTTTGTGTGTTAGCTTCAAGTTGAAGGTGGAATGAGGAAAAATGAGTGTGAGGAAGGTGTCAAAATGTCTAAAACACAGGAAATTCCCAACTTTGACTGTGAGAATAGCTTGTGCAGTCGTAGGGTAAGTTGATAGGATGAAATGAGGGTCATGGAGTTAAGTAAAAATTCTAAGAAAAATTGAGTAGATAGGGTAGTGTCTTAACTCCACACTGAAAGTGGAATGAAGAGAAATGGGTAAGTGTAGGGTGGTAAAAAGCTTAAAACAAGGGAAATTCTCAATTTAGATTGTGAGAATAACTAGTGTAAAAGTGTTTTTAGGTTAAGAAGGATAAATAAGGGCCATGGAGCTAATAAAAAATTCTGATAAAAATTCAGTGAAGAGTATGGCATCTTAGCTCCACAGTGCAAGTGGAATGAGGGCAAATGGATGAGTGAAGGATAGCAAATTCTAGCAAATACAGTCAATCACAAGGTTTTCACTGTGAGAATAGCTAGAATTAGGGTTTGTTTGCATTTGACATGTTAGGGATAGTGGTGTAGATGATAGATGTGTAGGGGTGAAGCATATGGGATGTATGGGTTATGGTTTATATGATGGGGTTAGGGTTTAGGTCACTGGGTAGGTTAGGGTTTGACAAAATAATAACTTTTTTATATGTATGACAGTGAACAATGTGAAGAAAACGTAAGTGAGCATGAAATGTTTTCAAATCTTCAAACTTCAACCAAAAGATGCATTAGGCATGAAGAATTATCTTATATGAGAGTTGTATAAGGTAATAGAGGCGAGCTTTGAGTTGTTTGGAGAGTTTCCAAGCTTAAAAATCATAAACTTCTTCTTTTCCAGAAGTGTAACACCATCTTACAAGAGCATAATAACAGAGGTAGAAAGCGTAACAACAGGGTTTTAGAAGCGCAACAATACTATTGTGCAGCGCTCAAAAGCGTAACACATATGCGCAGTGTCCTCCAAAAGTGTAACACTTCTGCCCATAAGCGTAACACGCGGCCCAGAAGCGTAACAAGGATGATTTTTGAAGGATTGCAAGTGAATTTTAGTGGAATTTAAGCGTTGGACTTTAGATTTTAGACCACCATGGAGGGAAACTAAAGTAGATAGATGCTCTCACACACATGAAAGGATAATAATGAGTGGAATGAAGTTTACCTTTTCCCTTCTATAAACAGAAGATGACATTTACCTTCTGACACTTAAAATGACCTTTGAACTTTTCCACTTGAAAATGACCTTTTGCTCCTTTAAATGAGATAAGAGGACAGAACAAAACTCTTTTGAACTCTTTGACTCTTGAGGTGACTTTACGGACATTTGAAATGTGACATCAAGACACAAATTCTACTTTTAAATGAGAGAGTAAGACTGCATACTTAAACCTTTGAATTTTATATCATTTGGATATGACCCTTTCAAAAGAAGATAAGTAGTCTTTGAAAACTGGAAATGACCCCTTTGTTATTTTACTGGGACAGTAGGTCATAATTGACCTCCTTTGAAGCTTTGACACTTGAAACAACCTTTGGTCCTTTTAATGAGACAATGAGACATAATTTCTTCTTTTCATGAGATAGTGAGACAAAAATGAGTTACTTTGAACATTTTTGAAACTTGAACCATATGAAACAAGACAGGTGGTCTTTATTTTATCTCCTAGAAATGATAGATCCTTCCTTAGGGTTTTATGAGTGGAATGGAGGGTTGTTGCCTTGTTTTAGGTGGAAATTTGAAGATTTTTCCAAAGGCAGAGATGAACCTAGACAATGAACTATATGAGGTGGAGTGACATAACCCTAGACCTCTTTAAATGATGATGATGGAGGTGGTGACCTTGAAACTGATTATGATGGAGATGACCTTGACAATGATGGTGGTGATGAATGAAATGAAGGATCAACATACTTGACCTAGACCTCTTTAGTGACCAAAATTATTTTCTATGAACTTGTTCGAAAAAATAAAAAAATTTGACCTATGACTTTATGGAAAACAATTGAAAGAGTTATTTTTTTTCATTGACAAACCTGAGCTAACACCGAGTCTAAAGAATAATTTGGTTTTTGTCACAGTGTTGGAAGACTGTGTCTAAGATGTGATATTGATCCAAGATCTTTTACTTGTAGACGTATAAAGGATTACATGAAACATGACATGTTAACCATTAAAACTTAAAGTGGACATGAAAGAAGAGAAGAAGAACATGAAAGCATGAAAATATGACAACAAGAGTTGATTACGGAGTTCGTCCAACTTGGACTACGTCTCTGAACCCTACTCAACAGTGGGGAGGCCTTCATTCATTAAGTGGCAAGAAGAAGAATAAGTACAAGTAAAATTACATAAAGCACCCTTATACCTCAAATCTGGAAAATGGACAAAAAATGGAGAGCTCTGATGGAGAAAATTACATCACCATTGAGTTCTTGTCGCCGAGAGGTGTAAAATCGACATAACATTTGTCCAAAACTAACACTGGAAAGTTCTACACCCCAGGGAATCTTTATGATGCCCCTCAGTATTCCCTGGGCATGGTTCCACCCCTCTGGCCCATTCGTGGTTCCGTTTCGCTCCACTACTCTGCTTGGGCACACTGCAGAAATGAGGGTCTTATGTAATTTGTGCAGCGTAGTTAAACAATCACCTTCGTTGGCACAATGGTTAAGTTTAGAATTGGTTGAGGAGAGGTCAGGGGATCAAATCTCGCCCCTCCCATTTTATTCGTTGGTTGTAATATGGGTGGTGGGCGGGTCCGCTCCACGCAGACCGACCCAACCGCACCCTCGTTGTCTTTGTTATTTAATATGTAGTCGTTATCATGGTGGCGATTCTGGGGGTGGCAGGGTTGACAACCCGCACCCCAACAAATTTATATATATATATATATATTTGGAATATGGTTGTGGGGTCGCAAGGTTGGTGGCCTGCCACAATATCCTATTTTTGAAAATTCTCGAAACCGGAGGTTATAGGAAAATTAAGTACCCAAAAAATTTGACCGCTTCTCGGGTGTTGGGCTCCTTGTCAGTTGACGGTGAAATTGTAGGAAATTTAAACCTGGCCCACTACCCAACTTTGACCGCAACTTTAACTTGCTCTAACTTCTCCATACGGGCTCGGATTTGAGTGTGTTCGCACCTTTGGAATCAAAATGGAGAACACTTAAACATGGTCCTAGTCTTTTTGTCATATGGCCACTTTGATTTTTGAGAAATTCTAAAGCCACTTGTACTTGGAGACCCTTCTAGATCAATCCTCTCCACTGAGGAGCTTTTGGACCACCAAAAGCATTGACACATCCTTCACAGTGCCTGTGTCATTGCCAAACCACACTATTAATCACCTCCATGCAAATCTGGTACATCCTTTGCAATCATATACAAACCACACATTGTTGGCAATATGATGCAGAGTGTTGTCCTTGATGGCAACCCACTTGATGAAGATGATGGCAACCTACTTGATGAAGTTGTCCTTGATGGAATGTGTCTTGATGAACTTGTTAAATGATGTAAATCTGATGTATCTACAATGAGTACAGAAGTTAATGATGGAAGGAATGTCAGTATGTGCCAGAACATGATGAAAAGAGTATGTCTCAAGGCATACGCGGATTTGTCTAGACGAAGTAGCGTATGCACGCGGGAAATAACGTGCCAATTCGCGTATGGGAAAAATCGCTCTAAATTTGTAAAACCAGGGGTAACTACCATGGTATTGACCCATTGTATTGAATGATGGTTCGCCTATGTGATCTCGTCTAGGAATACCATTGGAATTTATGCGGTTTTGACTCATGGTATTGATGAAGGGTAACCCTATATAAGGAGAAGAAAATCATTGTGCAAAGGGTGTGCAAGTGGTATGGGTTTTATTGAATACTTAACTCTGAAGTATATTTGCATGGTTGAACTCTGTTCTTAATTGATAGATCTGAAGTCTATGTTGCACCTATGTTCATAAAGAAGGTTCAAGATCTCTAGATCTATAAATGAGAATCTCAAGGATGATCTGAAAAGAAGTGAAGAAGACTTGGCGCAAATATGTTGAAGAAATTTAAGTAAGTTCATAGATCTGATCTGTTTTGTAAAACCTATCTTTCTCAAATATATACGCAGGTTCAGTGAATGAAAAGAGCGTGTATACGCGAATCTGCTTAATGAAAAGCGCGTATGGGCAGTCAGGGTTTTTCTGAAAAGTGTACAAATGTATACGCGGTTTCTCTTCATTGAAAGCGTGTACATACGCGGATCCTCTTAATGAAAAGCGCGTATGGTATTTGAACCAATGGTTGCTTAAAGGGTGAATGTGTTTCTGCATATCTATTCTGAAGTCTGGGTTGTCTCTAATGTCTGGTTACAGTGGTCTCACTGTTTTGTATGAAGCATTGGGCAAGAATGTATGTTGAGAAGTAAAGTGTTGTGTTGAAGTTGTTTTGATCCAGTTTGAAAATTGATGAAACGTGGTCTGCAGTGAATCTGAGGGTTGAAGCCTTCAGTCTGAAGGAAGAAGCTTTTTGCCAGTAGAGGCTGGTGTGAATATCAGGGGGTAGTGCCTCCCTTCCAGGAGAGGCTGGTAAACGAGTGTAGTTGTTGCTCTCTGCGTGAGGTCAGAACGATAAGGTTATATCCTTCTGCTGTGGGTGCCTGGCAGGCCGTGCACATGAGTCCGCACTCAAAGACATGTTGTAAGAATTTTTCTTAATAATATAATTTTGAAGGTTGAGACGATGGCAGCGGTGGTTTTCTCCCGAATTGGGTTTCCACCTAAAAATCCTGGTGTTCATGTGTGTTTCCTATGTGTGATGATTATTCTGTTCTTTCTACACCTGTTTATTGTTTTCTGAAATATCTAATAAATGAATAAAGTAATGATCTGAGTTAAGAATTGAATGCATAGTTAGTTCTCTAAGCATACGCGAGTTTAGTAAAGGATATCCGCGTATATACGCTGGTTGCCTTCAGGAAAGTAGCATATGGGTTTTGTGAAGAAAAAATAAAAGTTTCATTGTCTGCCCTAAATATTGATTCACCCCCCCCTCTCAGTATTTTTCCCAACAATTGGTATCAAAGCAGGTCCTTCTGAAAAGGAATAACCGCTAGAAGGAATATCAAGCAAGATGAGCAATCATGAGGGAACAACATCTATCAAGCCTCCACTCTTCAATGGAAGCAATTTAATCTTCTGGAAAATAAGGATGAGATCTTATCTTCAGTCTATGGGAGCAGATATATGGGCCATTGTTGTACAAGGATATCAATATCCAACTACTATACCTACAGATCCAACTGAAAGGAAGAATTATGAATCAAATGCAAAGGCGGTGAATGCTCTAACCGGAAGCCTAACTGAAGCTGAATTTTTCAAAGTCATGCATCTGAATACAACAAAAGAAATTTGGGACAAAATCATTCTAAGTTATGAAGGTGATGAAAAGGTAAAAAGTGCAAAACTTCAAACTCTCAGAATTGAATATGAAAATTTAAAAATGCATAATGATGAGAGTGTTGCCAGTTTCTTTTTACGTCTTGATGATGTTGTAAATCGTATGAGAAATCTGGGAGAAACAATAACCGAATATACCTTGGTTGAGAAAATCTTAAGGTCACTAACGGCAAAATTTGAATCAAAAGTCTCTCCTCTTGAATAAAAACAGGATCTTCAAACTCTTACTATGGTGCAACTACATGGCATACTGACTGCATATGAAATGAGGAGAGGAGGACCATCTAAAGTCAAAGAAGTTGTTTTTAAAGCTTCTACAAAAGGGAAAGAAGTTCAAAAGGTAGAAGGATCAGGATATATCTCAGAAGAGGATGAGGCAAATTTTGTAAAGAAACTTCAACTTGGCACAGGACGATTTAGAGGTAAGCTTCCTTTCAAATGTTTTGAATGTGGAAGAGTTGGTCATTATGCTGCAAAGTGTCCTTATAAAGAAACATTTGCTAAAGGGAAAGAAGTAGCAAGAAGGAATAAGAACAAATCTAGCACTAAGAAAAGTTACTATACTAATGAAGACAGTGATGGGTTATCTGATAGTGAGGAAGAATGTGAACAAGATCTTAGACTTCTCATGGCTTTTGAATCTAATGATACTTTTGTGGATGCTCTATAGGACAAGGATTTTCTTGAAGAAAACAATCAACTTAAAATAAGCCTAGAAGAAAAGAACATAATCATAGAGACTCTTGAAAATCAGCTTGAAGAAAAGGAAAAACGCATTGGAGAATTAGAGTGTGAAGTTGTAAAGATAAGAAAAGATCATGAGAAAGAGAAGACTCTCAATCTTAGATTTGCTAAGGGTTCAGAAACCTTAGATGAAATTATCAAGGTACAACGGTCTCCTCTTATAAAGACAGGTCTTGGATATACAGGAGAATCTTCTCAGGCCTCAGCTCCAAATGACCTAAAAGCAGCTACAACTGGTTTACTTCATTCAACCACTGAGCAAGGGAATAAAGAAACTTTACAGGTAAAGCATGATACAAGGAACACTAACAGGGATAATTTTCAAAAGGGCTACAACCAACAGGTAAATTCAAATAGAAGAGTTTATGATCGCAGAAATTCCTACTTTAATGGACAATGTTTCTCATGTCACAATTTTGGTCATAAAGCTGTTCAATGTGTTGCATATAAAACCATCATGACAAGAGACGCAAGAAAGAAAAGGATGGATATTGAACCAAGGAAGAATGTCTATAACAACTTTTCTCCTCTTCAAAATGAAGTTGAATGTGCTTATTGCAATAACTTTGGCCATGAATAATCTGAATGCAGGAGCAAAATACAGCCAAAAGAACATGTTCCTTCAAGTTCCAAAGTTTGGAAAAAGAAGGAAAAACAGGTTGAAAATTGTGGCATAGCTTTATTTGCAGAAGGTGAAGAAAATCAATGGTATATTGACAGCGGATGCTCAAAACATATGACAGGTGACAAAAACAAACTTCATGCATATGATGCCTTAGAAAAGGAAAAGAATGTTACTTTTGGAACACACACTCGATGTTAAGGAAGTGTCCGTTTTTTCTTAAAAGAAAAGGTGAAAGCTAATAATGTCAGCAAGGTGGAGTGGATTAACATACAATCGTTATGTAAATTTAATGTGTGATCAAGGAACCGAAGTTGTATTTAGGCTCAAAGAATGTATGGTACGTGGATCTTGATACAGCAAAACCATTATCAAAGGGTAGAACTCACAACTTATGTATCAGAACTGGAAATATTCATATTTAAGTAAATCTTCAGAAAATTTGCTATGGCATAGAAGGTTGGGGCATATGAGCTTCCTCAAATCAACAAATCAAGCAGACTTAAAGCATTGTGGTCTTCCTTAAATATTAAGTCAACAGAATATATAAATCTTGGCACAATTCGGAGGTGAATGTACCAGAAAGTACAATCAGCGGCTAAAGAATTCGCCCTACCAGCTCTTTAACCATCTATAGTAAGCACAGTGACCTATGAGGAAAAAGTCACCACGTGGAGAAGAATACTATATCTTATTTGTTGATGATTTCTCTAGAATGTGTTGGATTGGGTTGCTTAAACACAAAGATGAAGCATTTGAGAAATTTCAGATCTTCAAAGCTTTGGTTGAAAATGAATTAGATTCAGTACCGCGTCTTAGATCTGATCGAGGAGGAGAATATACATCAAATGAATTCTTTGAATTTTGTGAACAACATGGCATAAAAAGACAATTCTCTGTAGCAGGTACTCCACAACAAAATGGCGTAGCAGAAAGAATGAATAGAACAATTCAACAAATGGCCAGAGCTATGCTCGATGATTCTGGAACTCCTAACATGTTCTGGGGTGAAGCAGCACATACAGCAGCTAACATTCTCAACAAGGCTCATGTTCGGGTAAATAGTGACAAAACTCCATATGAACTCTGGTATGGTAATTCTCCATCTGTGAAGCATTTTAGAGTTTTTGGAAGTAAATGCTTTATCAAAAATAATGATGAAAAGCTTGGTAAGTTTGAACCTAGATCAGATGAAGGGATATTTCTTGGTTACTCATCCTCAAGCAAAGCATACAAATGTTACAATAAAAGGCTTCGAAATATTGTTGAATGTATTGATGTTATGCTATTGGGATGAGTTTCTAAGAAGGCACAAAGAAGAAAAATATACAGAAGAAGATGATGGTGACTTTTGTCCCCCACATCAAATAACAGAAATGGACAGACAATGGACCCATGAAGTACTTTAAGATGATCTTGGGCCGGAAGGCCCATCCATATGTTCATAATAATCATCCTGATCCAAAGTTTGGGAAACAAGGAATCGTGTGCAAACAAGGAGGACTCTCAGGCTCTTTCAGCTATCTCAAGATTTCTTCATCCACAATTAATCAATAATAGCCTGTAATCAAGCTAGGCAAAGACAGAATGTTGGGTTCAAGCCATGAATGAAGAGCTTTATCAAATTGAAAAGAATCACACTTGGGAATTAGTACCAAGACCTCATAACAAAAATGTCATTGGAACTAAATGGATATTCAAAAACAAGTTAAATGAGAATGGGGATGTTGTAAGAAACAAAGCTAGACCTGTTTGCAAGGGGTATACTCAACAAGAAGGTATAGACTTTGAAGAAAATTTTGCTCCTGTAGCTAGACTTCAGTTACACAATGTTTCGTTTTCAAGTTCTCTAGAAATCACCTCCTTATCAAATGGATGTCAAATCGTATTCCTCAATGGCATCTAGAAGAAGGAAGGAGGAGAACAACCAAGAGGGGATTCACTTTAAAATGGGAATAATCTTGCTTGTGTAAAACTTAAAGTGGCTATACATGGTCTCAAACAAGTCTACAAGTATGGCATGCCTGCCTGGATGATATCTTCATCAACAAGGATTTTCAAAGGGGTCTGCTGATAGCAACTTATACACAAAAGTTGAAAATGATAAACTATTTATTGTGGTTGTATATGTTGATGATATCATTTTTGGGAGTAACGAAGAATCTATGAGTCAAAAATTTGCTTCTGTCATGCAACAAGAATTTGAAATGTCCTTACTTGGGGAACTAACATTCTTTCTTGGCTTACAAGTGCATCAATCTGCAGATGGTATATTCCTATCACAAGAAAAATATCTTAAGCAAATTCTAAAGAAGTATGGCATGGAAGAATGCAAACCTGTAAGTACACCAATGATAACCGGATGCAATCTCAGTTCTCATGATGATTCTCCCACGGTGAATCAACCAGAATAGAGATCAATGATAGGAAGCCTACTTTATCTCACAGGGACCAGACCAGATATTATGCATGCTGTTGGAATTTTTGGACGATTTCAAGCTAATCCAAAAGAGTCTCATCTTCAGGCTGTCAAGAGAATATTCAAATATCTACAAGGAACTCAAGACTTTGGACTATGGTATCCAAAGAATGCTGATCTTACTCTACATGCTTATATTGATGCAGATTGGGCTGGAAATGTTGATGATCGGAAAAGCACAAGTGGTGGCGCATTCTATATGGGGCCCCGGTTGGTATCTTGGTTCAGTAAGAAGCAAAGTTCTATTGCCTTATCTACTGCTGAAGCAGAATATGTGGCTGTCGCATCTTGTTGCACTCAACTCCTTTGGATGATGCAAACCTTGGAAGATTTTCAAATCAAATGTACTTCTCCTATCTCCATTATGTGTGATAATACAAGTGCCATCAGTATCTCAAAGAATCCTGTTATGCATTCAAAGACCAAGCCCATCCCCATCAAGTATCACTTCTTACGTGAACAAGTGCTTGAACAAAAGGTGAAGTTGGAGTATTCTCCCTCCAAAGAACAAGTTGCTGATATTTTTACCAAACCTCTGCCCAAGGAAGCGTTCGAATATCTTAGACAAAAGCTGTGTGTTGTCTCTGCCTCTCAGAAGATCAGATCTGATTAAATTCAGAAGATTAAATTGGATACGCGGGTTTCTTTAAAGACAGTCGCGTATATACGCGAGTTTATACACAGAAAGCCGTGTATTGTTGGTTGCTGACAATTTTTAATTGGGTTCAGCATTTCTCAGTGTTGTTTGGTATCTCTGATGCTGTTTGATGTCTCTGGTGGTGTTTCAGTTCTTATATATCTGTTTCATTCTCTATTATTGGGTAAAGATGCCTTGATGACTTGCTGATTGAAAGTGTTCAGGTTGCACAAGCTAAGGAGGAGCCTTGGTCATATAGAAAGGAGACTTGGATGCACTGTTTCAGGGGGAGCATTAGCCTTGTTGAGTATAATTCATTGTTGGCAGTATGATGATTCTGAAATATAATCTCTTTCTTGAGATCTTGTTGGTTTTTGTTACAAAAGGTCATTTTTGTAAATTGGTTGAAAAAGGGCATGTTGAGACCCATGATGTAAATTTGTAATATTCAGTCATGTAAGGACTTGTTCAAATCTGTAAACCCACTTGGTTGGGTAGTTGAGTCAAAATATGTAAACCCACTTGGTTGGGTACTTGAGTCTCATATGTAAATCCACTTGGTTGGATCTGTGATGTAAGTATGAGTCCTTGGTGATAGGAAGGTCATAGAGTCGTGTACTTCATTGTAAAATATGTTTGAAGATTCAGCTTGAACTCAGGAGGAGCATGGTAACTTCAGTACACTTCAGCTCTGCAAAGCACTTCTTTCTACAAAAGGAGAAAAACCCTGTGTCAGTTTTGGTCCGCCCTTTTCCCTTGATGACAAAGGGGGAGAGTGACATGTGACATGGTGTTTGAATAGGGGGAGAATATCTTTATGCTTAATGTACCTATCTGATGTGGTGATCAAACACCATCGTGGTTGCCATCAAGTCCAAAGGGGGAGATTGTTGGCAATATGATGCAGAGTGTTTTCCTTGATGGCAACCCACTTGATGAAGATGATGGCAACCTACTTGATGAAGTTGTCCTTGATGGAATGTGTCTTGATGAAATTGCTAAATGATGTAAATCTTATGTATCTACAATGAGTACAGAAGGTAATGATGGAAGGAATGTCAGTATGTGCCAGAACATGATGAAAAGAGTATGTCTCAAGGCATACGCGGATTTGTCTAGACTAAGTAGCGTATGCACGTGGGAAATAACGTGCCAAGTCGCGTATGGGAAAAAGCGCTCTAAATTTGTCAAACCAGGGGTAACTACCATGGTATTGAACCATTGTATTGAATGATGGTTCACCTATGTGATCCCGTCCAGGAATACCATTGGAAGTTATGTGGTTTTGACTCATGGTATTGATGAAGGGTAACCCTATATAAGGAGAAGAAAATCATTGTGCAAAGGGTGTGCAAGTGGTCTGGGTTTTATTGAATACTTAACTCTGAAGTATATCTGCTTGGTTGAACTCTGTTCTTAATTGATAGATCTGAAGTTTATGTTGCACCTATGTTCATAAAGAAGGTTCAAGATCTCTAGATCTATAAATGAGAATCTCAAGGATGATCTGAAAAGAAGTGAAGAAGACTTGGCGCAAATCTGTTGAAGAAATCTGGGTAAGTTCATAGATCTGATCTGTTTTGTAAAACCTATCTTTCTCAAATATATACGCAGGTTCAGCGAATGAAAAGCGCGTGTATACGCGAATCTACTTAATGAAAAGCGCGTATGGGCAGTCAGGGTTTCTCTGAAAAGTGTACAAATGTATACGCGGTTTCTCTTCATTGAAAGCGCGTACATACGCGGATCCTCTTAATGAAAAGCACGTATGGTATCTGAACCAATGGTTGCTTAAAGGGTGAATGTGTTTCTGCATATCTATTCTGAAGTCTGGTTTGTCTCTGATGTCTGGTTACAGTGGTCTCATTGTTCTGTATGAAGCATTGGGCAAGAATTTTTGTTGAGAAGTAAAGGGTTGTGTTGAAGCTGTTTTGATCCAGTTTGAAAATTGATGAAACGTGGTCTGCAGTGAATCTGAGGGTTGAAGCCTTCAGTCTGAAAGAAAAAGCTTTCTGCCAGTAGAGGCTAGTGTGAATATCAGGGGGTTGTGGCTCCCTTCCAAGAGAGGCTGGTAAACGAGTGTAGGGGGTTGTTGCTCCCTCCAGGTGAGGCTGGTAAACGAGAGAAGGTTATAGCCTTCTACAGGTGGGTGCCTGCGTGCTGGTATGAGTCTGCACCAGTACATGTTGTAAGAAGTTTTCTTAATAATATAATTTTGAAGGCTGAGACGACGACAGCGGTGGTTTTCTCCCGAATTGGATTTCCACCTAAAAATCCTGGTGTTCATGTGTGTTGCCTATGTGTGATGATTATTCTGTCTTTCTGCATCTGTTTACTGTTTTCTGAAATATCTGATGAATGAATGAAGTAATGATCTGAGTTAAGAATTGAATGCATAATTAGATCTCTGAGCATACGCGAGTTCAGTAAAGGATATCCGCGAATATACGGTGGTTGCCTTCAGGAAAGTAGCGTATGGGTTTTGTGAAGGAAAAATAAAAGTTTCATTGTCTGCCCTAAATACTGATTCAACCACCCCCCCCCCCCCCCTCTCAGTGTTTTTCCCAACACACATGACTCAAACAACCCCTCACTTGCTAAGAGTTTATAGCACACATTCATTGGTCAAGGATTACATAATAAAAAACAATACCTCAACTACTCATAAGAAAAGGCCAAAACATCATCGTTGTGTTTCTAAGTGATGGAAAACATGTCATAACTTTTACATTTACTTGCAACGCATGATTTACAAATTATTCCCATAACAAGCTATTACCTCTAAAAAAACCATCTTTTACTTAATAAATTAAATGGGTCATATTCCTGTGGCAGATTTTCTTGTGGAATATTTTCGATGAGTGGATTCTTCATGGGTTCTTTTTGGGCTTGAAGGGATTGACATGCAAATTTCTAATGTTCATCCTTGCTGCAATGATTCTACTTCTTCCATACTTTTTCGATCATCTAGGAACACTTCCTCCTGATGTGCCTCTGATAAGTTGATCAGAACTGGATCAAGGACCTAAGGATTAGCTCAAAATTCAAAGTTACAAGATTTGGTTGAAACCAAGATGGTTACATAGGTATCGTCTTCCTGATTCCAGTGTCACAAATGGTTCAAAAAATGGACACTGTATGGAGAATTTATTGCACTTTGAATGCCGAGTGGGTCCGACGGAGCACGGAGGGGCCAGCCCTCCTCCCATGGAACCTCATCATATGACCAGTGTGGGAGCTTAATGTTAAGACCGCTTAAGGAGCCTAATCTCAAATTTAATATTTAATTAAGCTTCAGTTAAGTGGAGTTTAACATGGCGGAGATTCTGGAGGCGCTCCCAAATTTAGGCGGACTTCCACTTTTAGTGGAGTTAACTAGCAGTTGCCCCACATTTAGTGGAGGAAATTGGGGCAAAGTTGTTTTAGTCATAACTCTCTCATTATTGAACCAAGTTGGATGATATTTTGGTCAATTTTGGGTCTCTTAGACCTTCTGAAGACTTTGGGACAATTTTCAGGTCGAATGGAGGTGATCTTCAATAGATTTTTCTTTAGGTAAGATGAAGGAGCCATCAGGGCCACCATGAGACAAATTCAGTTTAAGCCCTAACCAGGGGAGTTAGAGTCCTTTTCCAGAGTTCCAATAATCTAAATTAGATAATTCAGATGTTATAAATCTGATGAAATCATTTTTAGAGCCTATAGCGAACGTTTGAAGGCCGAAAAGCTTTAGTAAAGTTCCAGGGGCCATTAGTGGCAGCTTTTGTCAGCAGCAGTGCAGGGCTTAGAAAGAGATTTTTGAGACCATTTACAGTGAACCAGTGGTCATTATTGACTGAAAACATCATTTTGAATCTATTTAAAAAAAATTCAGCAAGCATTAAAGACTTTTAGAGGTCGAAAACTCAGCAGAGAATTTTTCCTTGACCCTAGTGCCAGGAAGTGCCGATAGGTGATTGAGGCAAAACTGGAGCAGCCGGAGGCTATTTTTGATGAAAAAAGTCTATCTTGAGTATATCAGTAATTTTGGAACCAATGGAAGTGGTTTCAGAACATTTTGAGAAATTCTAGAGCTCGAAAATCTGATGTGAAGTTCTAGGCAGCCCTGGGTAAACCGTGGAGGATAGTCTATTTGGGGAATGCAGTGCTCAATTTGAGCAATTTATTAGTTGGTATTTGATTTTTGATGTATATTGGATATATTAGTGGTGTTTTCAGTGACATAAATAGAATTCTAATGGATTTTGTGACATTTAGAAGCTCAGAGTAGCTTAGTGCACCGACAGAAGGAATCGTGTCAACAAGAGCCTAAAGCTGTTTGCAGAATTTGGACAGCCAATTGAGGGATATTTATGGTATTTTTAGTTCTTTGGATCATTTTTTTATTCATTGGAATTAAGTATTTTCTTGTAAAAAAAAAAACTTACCATAATCCCAAAGAACTGAGTCATGATGACAAAGCTCAAAGGAGACGTAGCCCACGAGATTTCGGGTGAACTCCTAGATTAAAATTTTTGTAGTGTTAGAATGATTATTTGCTGCATTATGTTGCTGTAATACATGTTAAATTACAGCAAGAAAAAATTAAGTTAAGACACATAAACAGTAAAAAGTCATACACCACTTTCAAGGAAATAATTCCGCAAAAATTATCAAGTAAAAGCTAGATCATTTTAATTAAAACTGAGTGGTACGTTCTTGAAATACATACAAGTTATCCAGACCATTTTCAAATCAGGTTGGTATCAAAGCATAGTTGCTTGCTTGACAGAGCACTTGGTTTCTTGATTGTATAGCTTGAAAGGTGTTTAAACAATGTAAAATATTAACTGTTTTACTGTTTGCAAATTGATTGTTGTTTGAGTTTGCTTGAGTTTTGGGGATAGCTACTGATTAGCTAAGTCTTGGAGAGGAAAAAAAGGAAGAAAAGACATTAAGGCATATTCCTTACCCCAAGGGACCTCAAGGTCACTTTTGGAACAAACCCTCTTGACAATTGTTTGTTAAGAAACTCTTGGAGTTTGTTTGTTGTTTGGTTGTTTGAATAAGAGTTTGTCTTTACAGCCATTTGATTAAAAAGCTTGTCATTTGTTTTGAAAGCTTTGAGAACTTTGTCGAAGTTAATTTTTTCATCGACATCATAATGACAACTTCTACAAGTGAAGTTTCCTCCTTCACAAGATTCTTCGATGATGATATGAAGCGTGACTTTATTATATTGAAGGACATGGTGCAGATTTTGTTTAAGATAAACGAGAAAGCACTGAACTTCGTCAACAGTTGTTTGCCATGAAGGAAGAGAAGGAAGAAATTATTCAAATATTGCATGATATGGAGAGGCAACTCCATCAAGCCCAAGAGGCTTTGTCCAAGAAAATGCATGAGGAAGAGGTAATCAATTCTAACTTGTCTTCAGTTTCCTCATTAGAAAGATGTGTTGGTTCTTTCAAAAAATATCCAAGTGGAATAGGGTCCAAATTAATGATTAAAATGGGCTATGAAGGCAAGGGATTAGGCAAGCATCCACAAGGCATGGTTGAACCTATTTCGGTTGAGGAACGACCCAATAATCTTGGTCTTGGTTATGTGCAATTTAATGGCGAAGACTCCAAAGCCATGAAGGCATGTGAGGCTATTTCAAAGAGAAATTTTATTCCAAGTTCTAAGATACAAATATGTCAAATTTGTTTCAAAGATGATTACCATTGCTTTAAGCCTTTGTTTCAGCAAGAAGATGGTAGACATGCAGCTTATGGCGAGCATGCAAGTTCATATAGTTTTCAGGACAAGAACGATGATGTTAGTCTGCAAATGAAAGTTGTAGCCTCTACTAGTTCATCTCCTCAAGAAGGACAAAAGGATGAACATTCAAAGCAGTACAAGAGGTATAAATCTTCTCATGATCAATTTGATTGTGTTTCTGAAAAGCATGGTAATTTTACATGCTTAAAGGGAAGAAATATTTGATGTATATATTGTGGTGGATTTAACCATGTTGTTTCGAGATGTTGGATGAGGAAGAAAGCATACAGGAAGAAGATGAGGCAAAGACAAATTTCAAAGAAGGTGCATAAGTTTTGCACATTTTTCCAAAAGAAGGGACATGATGTCTCTCATTGTTGGAATTTGCATCCAACTAGTCATCCAAAGCACATGCAGCAAGAGGACAGAAAGATTGGCGCAAGTGGAACTAAGGATTCCATTATCGATATAAAAATGGAAGATTCACATGAAGAAGGGTTGTAGCAGAAAAAATCGCCATGGAGGTGGCTTGGAAAGAAGTGGATGGACTTCTTAACACAGTAAGAAATACTCCTTTGTACATATGCACATTTCGGTTGTATGCATGTATTTATGTTGAAAATTTTGATGCAAGATTGCATATAAATGTGGTTCAGTTGAAGGAATTTCTTTGTTGTTGCAAAATTTCGCCGTGGAGGTGTAAAAGATGAGTATGATACTCACTTATATTGCAGCAATATCTTTAGTTCAGCTCTTTATTCACCCACATGTTTTTGGGATTATGTACTTTTTGGTACTTGAAAGGAAGAGTTGAAGGTGTACATGTGCATGGAAGTTGTATGTGTAAATAGAAAACTGTAAATAGGTTCATTGTACATTGATACATGAAAATGTGTTTGTCAAGATGTATCATGTTGTTTATAGACTTGTGTCGATTGTGTCGCACATATTTGTTGACTTGTGTCGATTGTGTTGCACACTTTTTACATTGATTTTGTGTCAATTGTATAGCACATTTTATGACGACTTGTTGTTGATGTCGCATGTTGCACGACTTATGCTTGAGCCACCTTGGATTATTGATAAAGGCAGCGATGTTCAGATTCCTTCTGCAAATTTCTCGCCAGAAATTTTTTGAGTGAGTGCTAGAAAGACAACTCTTGACAGTAGGACAAGCATCGAGGAAGGGAAGTGTGAATTGCTTTCTAGTTGTGGTTCAATTTCACTAGCAATGCAAGGAAAGTGTTTAGAGGCTGAAGATAAGAGGGTGCAGTACTCTCATTTGATGTACAGATCATTTTCAGTAGTCCAAGAGAGCTTTTGGGGTCCAAAATCTTCTCATTTGGGAGGTGTGATCAGAACTGGATCAAGGACCTAAGGATTAGCTCAAAATTAAAAGTTACAGGATTTGGTTGAAACCAAGATGGTTACATAGGTCTCATCTTCCTGATTCCAGGCTGCAAACGATTTGAAAAATAGACACCGTATGAATAATTTATTTCACTTTGAAAGTCGAGTGGGTCCGGCAGAGCACGGAGGGGCCAACCCTCCTCCCATGGAACCTCATCATATGACCAGTGTGGGAGCTTAATGTTAAGAGCGCTTAAGGAGCCTAATATCAGGTTTAATATTTAATTAAGCTTCAGTTAAGTGGAGTTTAATATGGTGGATATTCTGGAGACGCTCCCAAATTTAGGCAGACTTCCACTTTTAGTGGAGTTAACTAGCAGTTACCCCACATTTAGAGGAGGAAATTGGGGCAAAGTTGTTTTGATCATAAATCTCTCATTATTGAATGAAATTGGATGAAATTTTGGTAAATTTTGGGTCTCTTCGACCTTATGAAGACTTTGGAATAGGTTTCAGGTCGAATGGAGGTGATCTCCAACATAGTTTGCTTCAGGGAAGATGAAGGAGCCATCAAGGCCACCATGAGACAAATTCATTTTGAGGCCTAACCAGGGGAGTTAGAGTCCTTTTCCAGAGTTCCAATAGTCTAAATTAGATAATTCAAATGTTTTGAATCTGATGAAATGGTTTTTAGAGCCTGTATTGAATTTTTGAAGGCCGAAAAGATTCAGTAAATTTCTAGTGGCCATTAGTGCCAGCTTTTGTCAGCATCAGTGCAGGCCTTAGAAAGAGTTGTTTGAGACCATTTGCAGTGAACCAGTGGTCATTCTTGACTGAAAAAATAATTATGAATCTATTTACAGAGGTTTCAGCAAGTGTTAAGTACTTTTAGAGGTAGAAAACTCAGCAAAGAATTTTTCCTTGACCCTAATGCCAAGGAGTGTCGATAGGTGATTGAGGCGAAAATGGATCATCCAGAGGCTATTTTTTATGAACCAAAACTCTATCTTGACTATTTTAGTCATTTTGGAAAAAATGGAAGTGGTTTCAAAACATTTGAGAACTTATAGAGCACGAAAATCTGATGTGAAGTTCTGGGCAGCCCTGGGAAAACCATGGAGGATAGCCTATTTGGGGAATGCAGTGCTCAATTTGGGCAATTTATCAGTTGGTATTTGATGTCTGATGTATATTGGATACATTGGTAGTGGTTTCAATGACAGAAACAAAATTTTTAGGGATTTTGTGCCATTTAGAAGCTCAGAGTATCTTAGTGCACCGACAGAAGGAATCGTGTCAACAAGAGCCTAAAGCTGTTTGTGGAATTTGGACAGCTAATTGAGGGATATTTATGGTATTTTAAGTCCTTTGGATCATTTTTGTATTCATTTTAATTAAGTATTTACTTGTAAAAAAAAACTTACCATAATCCCAAAGAACTGAGTCATGATGACAAAGCTCAAAGGAGACGTAGCCCACGAGATTTCGGGTAACTCCTAGATTAAAATTGTTGTAGTGTTTGAATGATTATTTGCTGCATTATTTTGTTTTCATACATGTTAAATTACAGCAAGAACAAATGAATTTAAGACACATAAACAGTAAAAAGTCATACACCACTTTCAAGTAAATAATTCCGCAAAAATTGTCAAGTAAAAGCTAGATCATTTTAATTAAAACTGAGTGGTAGGTTCTTGAAATACATACAAGTTATCTAGACCATTTTCAGATCATAAGTTTTCATGGATCCCTCACTGTTGTTGGAATGTGATGAGGTGCTCTCATCATCTTTCATTGGTGGGTCACTGGCTGTCTTGGAACATTCCCCAACCTCCTTCCAGAAATACCGAAGTCTTACATGACGAGGTAATTCTTCTACTTTGATGGGGTTTATGATGCCCTGCTCATAAATTTCGAGGCCCTTTCCTTGATACCCCATTTTCTTTAACAGTTTGGATCTGATTCATGTTTTTCAAAATCAGCGAAATCATCATCATGAAAAGTATATGAAATTGAATAATCACTTTTTACCTCAAGGTGGTGATGTTGTAGCTTTTCCAAGGCCTTGTCCTTAGCTTGAAACTAGCGTAGCAACCTTTGTTTCTCCTTTTCTGCTTCCTGTAGGAGTCTCCTTAGCTTAGTATTATTTGCTTGACTGCTTTTATTTATCTCCTCAAGTTCCTAGAGCCATGCCGCATTGGGCGACCTTTTCATCTTTGGTACACTATTTATTGAAATTTTTTCTTCATCGCCTGAATCTAAACCCAAATCGATGGGTCCATCTGTTGCGATTCCAAGAGCTGAAATCCTCCTTTCATCGCCGAAATCTGATCCCAATTCAATTGGTCTACCTCGTGCAACTCTTGCGGCCATGACCTTCTCATCTTCCTCTAATTCAGACTTTTGATCTTGTTGCATGGTGGAAACTCTCTTCTGCCTCTCCTTTCTGTCATCCCTCTTAGGTCTCAACTCAGGGTGCAGTTTCTAGCAATTCTCTTCATCATTTCCCTCTTTCTCACAATGCGTACAAGAAATCTTTGCTCCTCTTCTCTGGGCTGTTGCGGCTCTTTTTGGGTGGTCATTTTGTTCATGTATACCCCTGCTTTCAAGATGCATGGCCTTCACACTAACCTCATCGATAGTAGCAGGCTCAAAAAATAATAATGAATGCCTTATGTAACTATGTAAAGAACCAATATACTTAGTTACAATCTTTGGTGAATCTAATGAAGTGTCTAAGTTCAAGGCTTGTTTTCTAAATTCTTCAGTTAATTTTTGCACATCTTGACCTTTGCCTTACTTTAAGTGTTTCCATTCCATTAATGCCTTTTGCTTATATCCCAATGGGTAAAACTGATTTTTCAATGTAGAAATAAAATTTGACCATGAGGAGATAAGGTTACCCATATTTTTGTTTCCTTGCAATTTTCTCTCCCACCAAACAAGAGCAGTGCCACCCAGTCGAAGGGATGCCAACTGGATCTTTTCCTCGACTTTCTTGATTTTTTGAATCTGACAGTAGACCTCAATCTGTCTAATCCAATGGTTGAGATTTTTCGCATGACATTCTCCAGTATACATAGGCAAGTCAAACTTTAAATCTAGTTTAAGGAAAGGTTTCTTAGATGTATACATATGATGCCTGCGAGAATGATGAGAAGAAGAAGAGGAACTATCACTAGAAGATGGAGATGGAGGGTGCGCTTCTCCACCATCTCCATGATTTACTGATCCGTAATCATCTGCATCTTTCTTCTTGGGCTTGATGGTCTTCTCATACTCTGCAAACAGTTTGTCTACTTTCTCTGCCATGTTGTCGAATTCCTTGTGGTAATTTCGCTCTTCTTCCCATTTAGCTTCCTCACCTGCCATGTTCTTCCTTCGACATGCACACCCTGGTTCAGGATCAAATGATTTAAGTTTTCCTTTGCCTCTTTGGAGCTTGTTTCTGGTTAGCATACAATCATGTAATTCACATCTAACAAAGACCTACTCTAATATCACTTTATCCAAGATCTTTTACTTGTAGATGTATAAAGGATTACATGAAACATGACATGTTAACCATAAAATATTAAATTGCAGACAAAATAAGAGAAGAAGAACATGAAAGCATGAAAATATGACAACAAGAGCTGATTACGGAGTTCGTCCAATTTGGACTACGTCTCTGAGCCCTGCTCAATAGTGGGGAGGCCTTCATTCATTAAGTGGCAAGAAGAAGAAGAAGTACAAGTAGAATTACATAAAGCACCCTTATACCTCCAATCTGGAAAATGGCCGAAAAATGGAGAGTTTTGATGTAGAAAAAGACATCACCATTCAGTTCCTGTCGCTGAGAGGTGTAAAATTGACATAAAATTTGTCCAAAACTGACCCTGGCAAGTTTTTCATCCCAGGGAATCTTTCTGATGCCCCTCAATATTCCTTGGGCATGGTTCCGCTCTACTCCGCTTCTCTGTCTGGGCGCACTGCAAAAATCAGGGTCTTATGTAATTTTCATGGTGGAGTTAACAAAGAACCTTTGGTGGCGCAATGGTTAAGTTCGAAATTGGTTGAGGAGAGGTCGAGGGATCAAATCTTGCCCCTCCCATTTTAGTCGTTGGTTGTAATATGGGTGGTGGGTGGGTCAACTCCACAAGGCCCAACCCAACCGCACCCCCATTTTCTCCGTTATTTCATATGTAACTATTTTCATGGTGGTGTTTTCGGGAGTGGCAAGGTTGACAGCCCGCCCTCCAACAGTTGCTCGTTGTCATGATGGCAGTTCCAGGGGTGGCAGGGTTGGTGGTCGCCACCCATTATTACATTTTTTATTTTATTTTATTAAAACAATATCCTATATCTAAAAATTCTCGAAACCGAAGGTTATTAGGAAAATTAAGAAACCAACAAATTCGCCCGCTTCTCAGGTGCTCGTTTCCCTGCCAGTTGAAGGTGAAATTGTAGGACATTTAAACCTGGCCCACTACCCTACTTTGACTTGCTCTAACTTCTCCATACGAGCTCAGATTGGAGTGTCGTTTGCACCATTCAAATCAAAATGAAGAACACTTCGACATGGTCCTAGTATTATTCTCATCTGGCCACTTTAATTTTTTAGCAATTTTAAATCCACTTGTATATGGAGATCCTCCTAGATCAGATATTCAACAAAGGAAATTTATTTGTAAGACACATTGCCATGGGACAAGTGAATCAGATAGGGGTTCAAGTGAAGAACCTCTATAGGCTAGTTGAGGAAGACTATGATGCTTTGAGCACAAAGGCGGAGAAGGTACAGAGCTGAGATGTCGGCGAATTATGGAATATAAGACTTGGCCATTTTCATCATGGAGATTTAAATATCATGCAACATATCACTGAAGGCCTCCCCAAACAATCACTAGAGCAGCATAATACATGCAAAAGGTGTACCTTGGGGAAGTACACAAAAATGACCTTCAATGATTGGGATGGTAGGGTGCACGCAATCCTTGAAAGGATCCACTTTGATGTTTGTGGACCTTTCTCGAAAATCTCCACTGCCAAGCACATGTATTATGTTATGTTTGTAGATGATTTCTTATGGAAATGTTGTATTTTCTTCATGAAAAATAAAGTCCAGACATTTTCCAAGTTTTTTTAATTTAAATAACTTGTTGAGAAATAAACTAGCAAGAAAGTGGAGGCTCTCAGAAGTGATAACTGTGGTGAGTACGTGTTGAATGGGTTTAAAAATTTATGTGCAAACAAAGGCATTCAATGGGAGTTGACAGCACCCCATAACCCACAACAGAATGAGGTGGTTGAGAGGAAGAACATAAGTATTGTGGGAGAAGCAAGGGTGATGTTGCATGACCAGGGCCTATCTCTGCACTTGTGGGCTGAAGCATGCAACACAACGGTCCATTTTGTATAATAGGAGTCCTCATCAGATTCTTGGGATGAGTACACCAAAATAAGTTTTTTCAGGGAGGAAACCAGATGTGTCACACTTCAGGATCTTTGGAGCATCATTATATTGTCATATATCTACGGAAATAAGGAAAAATCTAGAGCTGACAACATGTTTATGCATATTTGTGGGGTACAGTGATACACCTCACAACTATCGAGTGTACCTAGCATATCTCAGGATGATAGTTGTTCATAAAGATGTGATGTTCAATGAGGAAAAGGCAATGAAGTGTTCTCTTGAGAGGGAGCTTCAGTTGCATGCATATCAAAAGCTTTTGAATCCAAATTAGGAAGAACCTCAAGAAGATGTGGAGCAAGCACAAGTAGAGGAGTAGAGAGTAGAGAAAAAAACTCAAGAAGAGACATCTAGGGAAGGAAGGAAATGAATCAGGGAGGATGCTAGAGAGAATGTGGGAGAACCCACATCACAGTGCAAACATAGGAGGTCACCAGATCGTCACACTGGCTACATAGCTCTGATGACTAAGCTAGTAGAGATAGAACCAACCTCATTCGACAAAGTAGTAGAGAAACCTGTGTGGGTTGATGCTATAGTAGAGGAATATGATTCCATTGTCAAAAACAGTGTTAGGGAAGTGGTCCCAAGAATTGCAGACAAATCAGTGGTAGGTTTGAGATGGGTTTACAAGGTAAATCATGCAGCGGACAAAAGTGAGAAGCACAAGGGCATATTTTTGGCCAAGGAGTACTCTTAGGTGGAAGGGATTGACTATGAAGAGACATTTTCTCCTGTAGTAGGGTACTCTTCCATTAGATCAATTCTTTCTATGGATGCACAGATGGGGTGGAAGATCCTCTAGATGGATGTGAAGACAACATTCCTCAATGGAGTTATTGAGGAGGAGGTGTAAATTGAACAACCTGAAGGTTTTAAGACCTTTGACAGAGAATCACATGTGTGCAAACTTAGGCAAGCGTTGGATGGGTTGAAGCAACCACCCTGTGTTTGGTACACTAGGATCGATAGCCACCTCACCGAGTTGGGATTCACCAAAAGTGAAGTGGATGCAAACCTTTACCACATTTTGGTAGATGGTAAGTTGTTTTTTATTGTCTTATATGTTGATGACTTTATTTTGACCGGTGATGAACAACTTATCAGGTCTTGCAAGGAGGACCTTGCAAGAGAGTTCGAAATCAAGGACATGGGTCTCATGCACTATTTCCTTGGTTTGGAAGTACGACAAGGAGAAGGGGATTTTTTGTATCTTAAGGAAATTATGCCAACGAGATACTCCAGAAGTTTGACATGGACAAATTCAAACCCATGGAAACTCCTCTAGTGAACAACTAGAGGAAAGAGGATGCCACTTCAAGTGAGGAAGTGGAAGCTACCATGTACAAGAAATTGATGGGTTCATTCATGTACCTTGTGAACACACAGCCAGACATGTGTTATGTATTCAACCAATTGATCCAAGCCATGGTTCGACGGGCCAAATTGTTTTGGAGGGTTGCTAAACATGTACTACGATACCTAAGAGGCACCACTTAGGTTGGAATTTGGTAAAAACAAACAGAGGGAGTGAAGTTGCAAGGCTTCACAGATGCAGAATGAGAGGGAAGTCCATCAGACTAGAAGAGCATATCAAGAGGAATTTTCAATGTTGGGTCAACAACAGTTTCTTGGTACAGTAGAAGCAAAGTACATTGCTTCCATTCAAGCAACATGTGAGGCTATTTGGATGAGAAAGATCCTTGTTGGGTTATTTGGTCAGATGATGGATCCTACTGTGATTTACTGTGACAATCAAAGTTGTATCAAACTCTCTGAAAATCCAGCTTTTCACGATTGATCCAAGCACATAAATATATGATACCACCATTGATGAGATTGTGTGCAGAGGCAGATCATGTTGTTGTAGTACATTCCGACAGAGGAATAATATGCAAAAATTTTGACAAAATAATTTTCAAGAGGTAAATTTGAGTTCTATAGAGGCAGGATTGGGGTGGAAGATAATCCCTTTATTGCTGAGAGGGAGTGTTGAAAATGAAACAAGAAAATATATTTTTGACTTTTCCTTGGTCAAACTAGATTAAAAATTGAATTTCAATTTCAGCAGAATATTTGGAGGTAGTTAACTGAGGTGACATGGATTTTTCACTCAGTTAACTCAATTAATTCGAGTTGGAGACACTTGAGTTCAGTTCTACATGATTGATTGCTAATTTGTAGCAATCTGATTCAGTTAAGTCGATTCAATGGTGAGTTGTAAATTCCATGCCATAAATGCTCCACTAAATCAAAATTAATGCATGGATTTAACCTAGTATACCACCTTCAAAATATCAATCACAACAAACTCTATTATATGTCAAAAAATTTTAATACAACATGCCAATATTGTATCACTCAATCACATACCATTATAACATGTCAAAACATTGTATAATATATCATAATGATGTTATGTTACAACATTTACCATTTTCATTATGTAACAGAGGCAACCTTATCAAGTGTACTCATGAGCATATACCATAATTCCAAGCCACACATCTCATTTCTGTAACCTATTATATTTTACATTGTTATCACCTTTTATCATATGTTGTCACAAATTTGAGCCTTTGGTTACACCATAGTCCCTTATTTTTGTATATTATCAAAATGTTTTACATCAAACACATCACTTTGTCATATACCATATATTTTTTTAGTGTGTAATGCAATGGAATTGCAATATGCCACTTATCATACATTCTTTTAATATGTAATTCTATGAGTCAAAACATATTACAACCTTTATATTATTAAAACATATATGGTTAAGGTGCTTTGTAGGACAACTACCAACTTTTCCTATCCTTTTCTATGTGGTGAAAAAATGTTACATATGTAGACCAACTTTGTCGTATGAATCACCAACCTTAGAAATGTATTTAGAATTTTTCAAAATTTGAAACAATATACATAGATGATGATGATAAACCATCAATGATGCTCATGTGAAACATAGAATTATGTGCCATATAGTGATATATATCATTAAAACTAAAATCAATAATCTGTAACACATTCACTAGGGGATCCCACCTACTTTAGTTTAGAATAACACATGGATATAATTTCCAATAATTTGCAAACTTTGACACATGCGAGCCAAATATGGGTCAAAATTAGGTTCTTCTTGTTGGAATTCTTCTTATTGTTCTTTGGATTTAGCTTTGGATGTAGCTTCCAACACTTATCTTTGGTGTGACCATTGATATTACAATGGTTGCAATAGTTATTTATATCCTTGCATTGATGTGCAATGGCTATTGTCTTCTTGCTATTTCCTTTCTACTTCTTCTTCCCCTCCCTAAAAGTATTTTTGTGGTCTTATTGTTTGGAACCACTTGGTCGTCCTTTATTATGGCCTATATTCTCCAAATATCAAGTTTGTATACACGACTCATCAACTATCATAGGTTTAAAGGGCATCACTTTCATCTATAAATGATTGTTTAGAACTCCTATATACTTCAGGAATATGCCTAGGTTCTCGGGAGATATACCCAACACAATTTTCATTTTTCTGAACTCAATGGTGTGCACTTGCACATGCCACCCTTACCTCTACCTGAAGTGATGCTAATTTATCCACTTGTCCTCTACATACCTACTAGGGTATAATTATTACTTGATGAAGGTTATAAAAATTCATGATTTAGTTATTGGTGGATCACCCTCAATCCTAAGTGTCTCCATGTCGCTTTCCCTCTAGGTTAGTGCACAACCCTTTAATTTCACTTCAGAAAATTAAATATTTTTCTCTTCTTCTATATTATGGAAAATAAAATAAACTTCCAATTGTTGCAACCAATGACTCATCTTAACAATATTAATCTCACCTTGGTGAGGTTTGAGATCCACTCGCATTTCCATTTTAAATAAATATTGTGAAGAAGTGAACACTATAACTTGATTTCTCTTTCTCTAGCCCTTTTTTTGGCTTCTTTTATAGGTCTTCATTATCTCCCAATTTTTCATTTATCTAACTTATGAGTTAAGAGTCACCAACCTCCCTCAAAGGTCCAAACTTGTTCACTAGAGACACCATGAGTAGGGCAATGTTGTGAGAGATATCTTGACTTGTTCTTCGCACTTCACAAATATCTCTTCTACCTCATCATGAGGGTTGTTAAAACTATAATCAAATTCTATGGATATGATTTTGAAACTCCCTTCTTAAGCCAATTCCTTGATCCTACAATTTCATAAAAAGGCCAAAGAAGCTGCTCTAATGAATATGATGTAAAATCACCATGGTCATTCCTCTATAATAGCTCATTCCAGCATATCTTAATATTACGTAGTTTATTATAGTAGATCTTAGATTTATTATTAATAGTTTAGTGCTCAAATTTATGCAAACAACTAAAACTGAAATGAAAAAAAAAACCATAAGAATGCACCATCCACACAAAAATACATGATGCAACTATGGAAATTGATATGGGAGAAACCCTACCTAGAAGGTGAGGCCAATGCCTTGATCTATTTTCCTTATTTAAGAAATGAAAGTAGAAATAAATGGGCACTCTTTCTGGAGATTCCCTAGACACTATGGCTTGAATGAATGCTACAAAATTTGTTACCTCCTTTATTATGCTCTAATAAGTCACTCTAAATTATTTTCACAACTATGGAATAATAATAACATTACAAGAATGGAACCTCTTCTCTTCCTAGCGGCCCATTGTTTAACATATCCTAATAATCGCCTATGGTTTGGGTTAGGGTTTTTATGCCTCAACCCTCAATTACTGTTAAGACTTTAGACCCTTTACAACTTTACTGAAAGTCCATATGTGACAAGTCATACATATGCGAGTTGTTATCACTCCACTATATCTCTGAGGGTGAGAAGAGACCAGCAAAGGTAACCACAGACCAATCTTTTGCCAAGTAGCTAGCCCTACTAGGCAGGAGAGGGCTCCCTCCACAAAATCATAGCCAAGATGACTGGATGAAGAGGATTTAGGCTAGGTATAGTAGCACTAGAGTCTGTTTAATAAATTTGAGGTGTTGGATGGTGAATAGGTCAGAGAAGAAACTAGGTCAGAGCAAATAAGGATCATAATTGTAAGGATCTGATGGGGCAAGGTAGGTAAGTAGCTTAACACATTAAGGTATCTTGATTGAGTGGTTTTAGACTGCTAGGGTTTCATAAAATAGCATTAGAAACATGAATCATATCCAATTAGAAGAAGATGAAACAAAAATGTAACTATTCCTCCAAAACATAGCATAAGCTAATGAATTCTGTCTTTCTGACTTAGGAATGAATTACATAAGAGATGGCATGAATATGAATATCACAATACATTCAAGAATTTTCAAAACATAATAAGAAATAATGTAAAATCAAATTACCACAGGTATTCCATCAAAATAGTTGCAATTTAGTTTGTTATTTCTTGACAAAAGTCTGATTACAATAGTGTTCAATGATCAAATTCTACAACATCCAACCCTTGCAATGAGAAAGGAAATGAAAGATATAAACCAAAAACTACTTCTCCCACTCTCAGGGGTCGAATCCCTGACTTGTGGAGCTGATCCCCAAAGTGCTCAATTGTAATCCTAGTGATTAGGGAGGTTAACCAACTCATCCCTATCATTCATGAAACTAATATACTTTTACCAAAATTACATATTTACATTATGTATCTACCCCTAGTAACTATTCATGACATGATTACATTTACATTTCCTCATTACATCAGTAATAGCTCATTGAATTCATCCATCAACTGAGAAATTTTTAAAATTCTAGAGAAAACAAAAAACTGCAAAAAGTGCAACATGCTTGGAAAAAGCGTAACGTGCCTGGGAAAAAGCACATCGTGGGCCTTAAAACTTATTTTTGACTACCTTCCTGAAGTCCAAATTGGGCCCAAGATGGCTCACTGGAAATATATTCTAGTCTAATTGTCAAATTTGTCCTAAAGAACTTAAAATAGTTGAGTGAAACTCCTCAAAAATTGAATCTCCCAAGACTACTCCAAAAGCACAGCGAAAGGCTGAAAAAGGTGGCAGAAAGGTGTTTTTTAGGAGGTTTTTGACCTTTTCCACCTGTCAAAAGCTATGCTTTCTGAGTGTCAGTAGTCAAAACTTGATGTATACACCACTGTGAATCCAAATCTTCAAACCATTTCTCATTAGGAGGCCTCCAAAAAAAGCGCAGCGTGGCCCACGCTACACTTTTTACAGGCTGACTGTGCAAAAAGTCTGTCAAAATTTGTAGAAATGCTCAAAAACTTGAATACTTGCCCACAACTCTTAAAATTTGGTATATTAACTGATTATGAGGTGTCTCAAAAAATCAACAAGGCATCAACAAGAATCTCAATTTTGTCCTCCTCCTTATGCTTGATTAGGGTTTGCTTGAGTTTCTCCTTCAATTGCTTGATATTGATGTTGCAAATCTTGTTTCTAGTGGTGTATCTATTTTCCATGTGTCCAAGCATCTCATTGTCCTTGTTGGCCTTATGGAGGAGATTCTCAATGTGGATGTTCAATTTGTTAAGCCACACTTCTTTGTCATCATTGATTTCCTTTGTTATTATTTCCTTAAAACTGAGTTGCCCTATTTCATGTTTCTCCTGCTCTAAAGCTCTCTTAAGACCTCTTGTTTTTAATCTTGTGTTGGTGATTTGAGTCTCATCATGGTCAGACTCATCAAATGCCATCATTGATTTGCCTTTGGTGTCTTGTCTCTTTGCCTTTAGCAGCTCTAACTCCATGAGTACCTGCTTGTCTTTCAGCTGCTTGTTTTCTTGTTCAAGGAAGGATATGAAAAAATGTGCTCTTGCCATGTTGTCCTGAAATTCTTTGATTGTGGCATATTTCTCTTTGATGATCAGATTTAGGCTTCATGATCATATTGGACATCCAAGTCCACCAAGTCAAACTCTCTTTCTTCCTCATGAAGGTCTTCCTCCTCTTGAACAATTGCCTCTTTCTGCTTTTGATTTCCCTGTTTTGTTGATGAATAAGGCAAGGCCCCTTCCACAATCTGTGGAGAAAACACTTGCCTAAGTCCCCTCTGGTAATTTTTGATCTCTTTGGCCTCTTTGTCCACTTTGGTTTCTTTCACTGTAGCCCTACTATATTGCCTAGTCTTCCTGTGAGGAACTAATGTTGTTGGTGGAATAGGTATAACAGGTTGACTTGGTCCTGCATTGAAGACATCAGCCTGAGTGAAATTCTCCCATTCTATGTTCAACTGATTGAGGTGGTGAAGGACAATGATTTTAATTAGAGAGTGATGGAATAGGTTGTTCATCTGAAGCTCATATTTGTTTTGCACAATGTAGGCCATTTTATCAATGCTTATGTACAAGTAGTAGGGGAGGTTGAGAAATTTCACCCTAGTGAAATGCATGAGAAACCTAATGTGATAGTTGTATAATCTAGAGAATATGTCCTCACAAGTGAAGTATTTCATGATGATTTTCATCATGGGGGAAAACTTGTTCAACAACTGACCAAAGGAAAGACCTTTTTGATGTTATCTTTGTAAGGTTCCTTGAGGTAAGGCTCATACAGCTGGGCATCCAAATCCTTAGGCTTAAACCGTTTTTCACCCACATTGGGTATCCTTGTTGCTGCTGCAATGATATCAACGGAAATGGTGAAAGTCACCCCTACGATAGTCACTTGGTTATTTTGGAGGTTGTTGATGAAAACCCTGGTCAAAGTAGGATGATTTTGGACTCTTTATATCATTTCACAAAATTCAAAGAAACCTACATGCTAGAAACATCTGAAGGGTGATGTCATTAATTCTCTAGTGTCTGTTGGCTCTAATCTCAAAATCCTCCATCCTTTGTTATATGCTTTCTTATCCTCTTATGTGGAATTTCTTTCCTCCTCCATTATGTTTCTTTCTTCCTCCATTATGCTCAGTTTGTATTTGAAAACCCTAGGGAAGAAGGGGAAGGGAAAGGGAGTAGGATAGTGGAGTTAGGGGATTGTGATGGGAGAGCGAAAATTTTAGGGAATGTATAAAGGGATTAGGGAACTTAGGGAAATTATGGGAGGGTGAAATAGTTAGGGAAATAGGGTAAGAAATTTGTATTACGGGGAAGTGTCTAGAAAGCACAGCTAGGGTGGTAGGGTTTAGGAAATAGGGCTTGGAAATGGGCAATGATTAAATGTATGGGTAGTGGGGAGTGAGTTAGGTTATAGGGAAGGTGAATGGGTCCTAGGGAAAACAATTAAGTTTGTAAATTATGAACTATGGTTTCAATTCCTCAAAACATGGCATAAAATGTAATGGAGGGTATACACCATGAAATTGACACCACAAACTGAAAAAAAAAAGGGGCTATGGAGGTGCCACTTACTTGAAAATCGTTGTAGAAACCCTGAATTGATGATGAGAACCTCTGTTATGAATTTTATGGATCGTGGCTCCCTTTTGCAAAAAGCGCAACGTATAGAAAAAACACAGCAAGCAACTGTGAAAAGCGCAGTGCCTTTGGAAAAAGTGCAGTGTGGTCTCCTGCAAAAGCGTAGTGCCTTTTAAAAAGCACAGTGAATGACCTAGATTTCAATTTTCTGAAGGAAGAATCATTTTTTGCTTGGGAGGCTGAGAGCTTGACGTTTTGCAGATACAAATGAATGTCTTCTTGGTCTTTGTGAGCCTTTATACTTGGAGAAATGTCATTAAACAAACTTGGGACCCACTTTTCCTTTTTTTAAATTGAATTTACATTGCTCTTTATCTTTAATTTCTAAATTAGATCATTAAAATTCATCTTTTGATGGCTTGGGAACATTAATTGACTTTTTGGAACTTTGGCTTATCTGCTAATGGAACTTTGAGTGTACAGCTACTTGGAACTCTGAGAACTTATTACAAATTAGGAAAATAAAATTACTTTTTGCTCTGAAATAAAATTTACAAATTAAACTTACTGATGAAATTTCTTTATTATCACTCCTTCATTTGTTGGCCTTTTATGCATGAAATGGTGAGTTGATGACCTTGGAAACTCTAAGACCTAATGGAGACTCTAACTAAATGAAACCATGATGAAAATGAATGAAATGATGATGACAACTCATGGCTGATGGTATAGTCAGCAAAGTGGTGAAATGAGCAGAAAGTTATAAAATTTTGAAAGGAGTGAGATCAGACCTAAATCTGCACCAAGTGACCAAATTTTTGCATGATGACCTAATGGAATGACAAAATTTTCAAAATGGGACCCTAACATGACATGAAAATAGTTTATTGGATAACTGGTGAAAGGATGAAAAAAATGACACTAACACGAGTAATGGGGGTCAATGTGGCATCCACCATCACCATGGTGGTCAATAGGGTAGATCACCTTGTAAGAGGCATAACTTTTGCACATGAAATTTGATTGAGGTAATTTTACATTGTTGGAAATATTTTAGCATGTAGAACAATGTTGAGGGATTTCAAGCTATGCTTGCAAATTTTTGACCCCCAAAAGTTCTAGTTGATGCCTCTAATTGTTTATGGAAGGTTCTAGATCATAAATTACCAAACTTTGACATGTCCCTATAAGGTCACCAGAAGCCAATTCCCCTATTTTTTCCACCCAAAAAGTGTTGAAATAGATTACAAATTATATAGCGATTCAAACCATGTATAAAAAATGTCAATGTTAAATCTCTTATTAAAAAAATACATGATTAACACTTTATAAATTTGTGTAATATTCCCAAATTTTCACATGATATTTGGAATATTAGAGTTCTTAATTTTCTTAGTGAATTTAAGTAAATAAAAGGGTAGAGGGACCCATAATCCTCAAGATGAATAAATATCCACTTTTTATGTGTGATTGTGGATTAATTAAGCTTAGATCTACATAATGGGGTAGTGGAGCAACTACTAATGTGAATGGATTGGAAATCATGTCTCATTAATGAGATAGATCATGGAGGTTGAAGCAGTCAACTAAGATGATGGAAGGCATCTAATGAAAGATCATAGAGCATTCATGATGAAGTGATGGAGGAAGTGGTGCAATTAATGCACTCATGATGGAGAGCATGTACATTGCATCTAAAGATGATGGAGGACTTGGAGAGACAACGCAGTCAAACTTGGAGGATTATGTCCACATGCACAGCACAGTTTAGAGGTGGTCCAAGGCATGGGAAGGCTCATAAACTATATAAAGGAGATGAAGGCAACAATGAAGGCAGGCTATTGATTATATATTTTGAGGTCTATTTAGATCTAGAATTGTCATGTGACATTCCATGCTTTCTCTTTCTATTTAGCTGAGATTGCAAGTGTTGTTTAGCACAGGGTGTTCCTAGTCGAGAATCCCTCCTCTTTCATTGAGTGATCTCTTGGAATCAGGTTGTACTTCATTCTACATCAGGCATTGGTGCCATTTATCATTTCCATCATCTGCAGAACATCTACCTTCAGGAATTACACAACTTTTGAAGATCAGTTTGGAAGGTGGAGGTTGTCTTCAGTATTTCAGCTAGAGAACTGGTGTAGGTTTATTCCTATCACCTTGGGCTTGAATATCAACATTCCCAGGGCTTCATTTCAGATCTAGCATCAAGCCAAACATTATTGACCTCCTATCAGAAGTAGTCCCATCAAGGATTACGCAATCCATCATTACAGATCCAAAGGAGGAAGGAATTTACTAGTATTTCAGCTAGTAATCCTGTGAGGGACTGTCCTGTCACCTTGCCATCCCTATTTCCATCAGCCTGGAGTCTATTGCAGCATATTTCAGCAGGAATAGAGCCTCTCCCTCTTATACAACGTACTTTCTGTAGTGGCTGCATATTCAGTTGCTGCAACTTGAAGGAGGAAGAAGAGGAGACTATATCTTAAGCTCTTAGCTTATAGATATGAAGGAGGGATCAGCCCTCAAAGCTTAGATATGTTTGTAGAACATATTGCAGCCATCTTTGGATCAGATCTAGCTTTAGATCTGTATAACCCAGCAGTCAAAGGATCAAACCCTAGGAGGGTGATTTTCCAAAGTTGTAGATCTGGAAAATCCTTTTTGGGTTATCTTGGGTTCCCATCACATTGGCCAGATCTTGAATCTTGGCATCATCAGAGCTCCTGAGTTCCATAGATCTGAATTTCCTTTTGCATTAGTTCATGTATATCTTCAGCAGAAGGGATAGTGTAGTATTGCTTCCTGTAAGCTCACCAGTTACGCAGTGCTAATTATAGCATCATTGCAAGGTGATTCTAGGCCATCTCTTTGGCTAGATCTACTCATATTTTATACATTGTGTAACTGAATCATCTCCATATAATAAAATGGCTCATATTCTCTGTATATTCTGATGTTGTCTTTAGATTTATTGTTTACTTAGTTGCATTTCTTATATTGTGTTTTAGTATTACTACATTCTCCCTTTTGGGATATTACAGTGGTATCAGAGCATGATATTTGGCTCAGCTTGTAGATTATTTTGAATCAAAAGAATAAGCAGATAGATGAGATATATCATGAAGGAGGATTATAGTCTTGCCACTCCTCTCTTTAGATCCATGCAAGATCTCTCCAAGGAGGTCAATCAAATGAAGAAGGAAAGGAAAAAAGAAGATCCAAGAAGAAGATTTGATGAGGAAGGTCCAAGTACTTCCTATCAACAGAAAAGAAAACCAGAGAATCATAGATCTCCTCATAGATATACTATGCCCACTTTCTTTGAAGAAGGTGAGAGGTATAGAAATGAAGAAATAAAAGCACCTGAGACTCATAAGACTCTCAGTCTATATCTGGAAGAGTACAAAGCACAGTCTAGAGCCTTCAAAGAGATTCTAACTCTCCAAGAATTATTTGAACTCAAAGAAGAAAGAAGATCCTATAGCAGCAATAGAAGGAAGAGGCACAATAGATTCTATTTGCCTACATAAGATGGATCTTCCTCAAGCACTGTTAAGGCTTGGAGGAAAGAGTTAGATACATTTTTCATGCTACATCAGGTGGCTGAAAAAGAGGTTGTCCAAATTACAGCACTTCATCTTTTAGGTGAACCCAAGGATTGGTGGTTTAGTCACATAGAGCATGCAAAAGTGACTAAATATTCAGATTTCTTTCACAAGTTGAGGAAGAATTTTGATGTGAAAAAGACATAGATGTGCCACAAAGAGACATTTCCTAAGGAAACAAAGGAGGATTTCAATCTTCTCACTCTGGACAAGGAGTCACTACATTCACCACCAGCTGTAGAAATACTTACATCTAGAGAAGAGACACTTGTAACCTTGCAAGATAGTCTTAAGCTCTTGACACATAGAGTCCCATGCATGATTCAGGAGATGCATGAGGAAGAGGAGGAAGATTCCAGCGTTGGGACATTGATAGAAGAGCAGCCATCTCTCTTGTTTAAAATGCAGCAAGATGATGGAGCTTAGTGAAATGAAGTCGCCTTCACTAAGTGGGCCCGCAGGCAAATTCTGGCGCAAAATCTATTTTTAGACTATGTCTATTTTTAGACATATGGAGCATGGTTCAGGGATTCTAGTTTGAGATTCTTGGAGCATTGGTCATGTTGGTAAAAATAGATGAGACTCTATTTTTTAGGTCAAAGAGGTCGAAGTCTATTTTTAGACTGCCTCTCCTTAAAATAGGGAAGTCAAATATTATTTACCCTTAATAATATTTGGACTATAAACTTCAGCTTACTCTCTTGGAGCACTTCAGTTCGAGCCTTGGAAGTGGCTCATGCATCTGACAGAGGAATTACACTATTCCCAAGGGTTTGATGGCATCATGCATGGTTGACTTCAGTTAGGACTTCAGTGGCAGAAGTTTGGTGGAGTTAATGAGACATATAGTGGAGTTGTGTTCTGTTTATTTTAGTTGAACTAGTTGAGATTAGTTTAACTAGCTAATCAATTAGTTATGAGTGGAGTGAATTAAATATTATTTAATTTATTAATTAGTAACTCATTATTCAACTCAAGAACACATCAGTTCACTACAGTGTATGATCAGTTCAGTGGAGACCAGTGAAAGAGGTAGATGAAAGGGTGGAGTTAGCTATCAGTTGTGACTATACTGTTGCTATTTGCAACACACAGATAGGTGGAGTAAGCCCATGAGGATTGTGCAGTTCAGGCTGGTGGTTTATCTATATAAAGAGGCCATCCCATAGCATTGAAACACGCAATAGAGGCAAGGCAATTGGCGATGAGTTTTGAACCAGTAACCTGTTCAAAACTGAGCTAGATTGTGAGTAACTGTATGAGAAAGTACTGAGTACTTGTGAGGAGTATTGTACTGAGTTTGTTACTTGATTTCTTCATTATAATATACACAATAGCTGCGGGGTTTTCAGCTATAAGCTTTCCCCATACATACTGTGTTAATGTGTATGATTATTTGATGTGTTATCGCTTGATTTTATTTCCGCATGTGTGATGATCTGAGTTGATCTGAGTGGAAGAGATTATGTGTTGTGTATGAAGTTCAAATAGTATGTGACCAGGATAGTCTCGGTGGATAATTAATTATTATTCAGCAAATTTCTACATCTCTTACCAGCAGTTGGAGACACCATTGTTCCAGTTGGAGGAACTCTTATGTTCTGGTAAGAGGTTCACACACATCAGTTTATCCAAGGTATGCATACATATTCATCACATATTGTTTCAATAGATCTTATTGAAACTTATGGGGACATTCCATCAGGGCCAATGCATAACCAAGGGTTAGAACAAAGTGTTGATATGAAGCAGAAAACTATCACAATGCAGAGGACCCTTGATCTAATCAAGGAGGAGATTAAAATCTATCCTAGTTTGTCATTGATGGACTACATTCAACCCTTTGAGTTGAAGTGTAGATTTTCAGAAAATGGGATGAGCATCATCCTATGTACAATGATTGGTTATGAGATCAGTGTTGTACCTTGCTTTGAGACAGCATATGTATTACCTTGCAGATCTAGAGCGTTGTCACTTAGTAGCAGTGATAATGAAGGAGCCCCATTATTCTTGGAGCATTCTGAAGGTAGCTTCACTCATGAAGCAATGGAGATTATGATGATAAATGGTAGACATCTTGAGATGAGAAATATTCTCTCCTTTCTTGATGACACTTTCTCAATGAGCATCTCACGACTCAAAAAGAGACTTCTACCTGCAGCAGATCTAGAACCTCATTGGTTTTTGAAGGCCATGGATGATATGAAGGTCTCATTAAGAGATCTCATTGGAGGTGCACTTCAACATTTCATGGAGTGGAAATTTCTTCATCAATTTGGGGAGGATGGTATTCTACAAAGGGAGGATACCATTTTTATGCAGTACATCATTCATCATCCACATTGGGATGAGTGGGTGAGAATGATAATCAAGGGGGTGCATGACCACTTGCAACTATATGACATGGGCTAGCAAGAAGCTTGGTTACGTTGGTTTCTCTTGGGTGAGTTTGGTTACTACCCAAAGGTTGCTATTTCTTTTATCCATGCCTTGAAAAACACTCATGTAATGAAGAAAGAGGCATGGCTGCGCTGGTTGCTCTTGGGTGAGTATGGTTACTGCCCAATGGCTCATATTTTCGTGTCTCATGCCTTGTGTATAAATGATAGTATGCAGCAAATAAAAGCATGTTCATTTTGGTTGTCCTTAAGAGATTTTGGCAATCACATGACATCTCCCATGTTTATGTGTTTTGTATTGTTGGTAATATGGCATAGTACTCTCATGATGTATGATAATGGACTTGGTTTGTATTGGGTTGATATGAAATTCCATATGTCCATCAATATGTTGTTGTTACTCCATGATTCACATGATGATGTGAAGAGGCAGCAATATCTCTTGTTGCTTTGGTTGCTTTTGGGGGAGTTTGGCTTGGCCATCTTACATGGAGGAGATGGAGGATGGCAGCAAGAGGCCCTACTCCGGTGGTTTCTATTGGGAGAATATGGTTTGACACTTTGGTCTACCCATATGTCTCTATTTCTTCTTTTGCAAAACATTGGAATGATGCTTGGAACCAACAAGGCCAATAGGGCTAAAGGTGAGGGCATGTCAATGCTCAATGTACTTCATGAAACATGGGATGAAGAGATGTATTTTGAGATGGAGATTTTCCTTTGTGGGAAGAACCACTTTATTTTATGTATCTCATGTGTTGGTGATGATGTTGTACATCATATGGTTGTCACTTGGTACTTCATGGTGGAAGGAGGACATCTAACCATACAGTTAGAGGTCATTCTATACATTCTTGAGAGACAAATTTGGAACCAAACATGCATGACACATTGCAGCAAATGGAGGAGGCCTTCCTTATGTGGATGCCATTTGGAGGGAAATGGATGGTTTTTGCATCTAATTTGCAGTTGCTTGAGGGCAAGCAACATTTTTCCTGGGAGGACTGTAATATTCCCAAATTTTCACATGATATTTGGAATATTAGAGTTCTTAATTTTCTTAATGAATTAAGTAAATAAAAGGGTAGAGGGACCCATAATACTCAAGATGAATAAATATCCACTTTTTGTGTGTGAATGTGGATTAATTAAGCTTATATCTACATAATGGGGTAGTGGAGCAACTACTAATGTGAATGGATTGGAAATCATGTCTCATTAATGAGATAGATCATAGAGGTTGAAGCAGTCAACTAAGATCATGGAAGGAATCTAATGAAAGATCATAGAGCATTCATGTTGAAGTGATGGAGGAAGTGGTGCAATTAATGCACACATGATGGAGAGGGTGTACATTGCATCTAGACATGATGGAGGACTTGACAGCGCAGTCAAACTTGGAAGATTATGTCCACATGCACAGCGCAGTTTAGAGGTGGGCCAAGGCATGGGAAGGCTCATAAACTATGTAAAGGAGATGAAGGCAACAATGAAGGTAGGCTATTGATTATAGATTTTGAGGTCTGTTTAGATCTGGAATTGCCATGTGACATTCCATGCTTTCTCTTGCTGTTTAGCGGAGATTGCAAGTGTTGTTTAGCACAAGGTGTTCTTGGTCGAGAATCCCTCCTCTTTCATTGAGTGATCTCTTGGAAGAGGTTTTTACTTCATTATACATCAGGCATTGGTGCCATTTATCATTTCCATCATCTGCAGAACATCTACCTGTAGGAATTATGCAATTTCAGAACATCATTTGGAAGGTGGAGGTTGTCTTCAGTATTTCAGCTGGAGAGCTAGTGTAGGTTTATTCCTATCACCTTGGGCTTGAAGATCAGCATTCACAGGGCTTCATTTCAGATCTGGCATCATTCCAAACATTACTTACCTCCTATCAGCAATATTCCCATCAAGGATTACGCAATCCATCATTTCATATCCAAAGGAGGAAGGAAGTTACTAGTATTTCAGCTAGTAATCCTGTGAGGAACCACCCCCTTACCTTACCATCCCTATTTCCGTCAACTTGGAGTCTATTGCAGCATATTCACCAAGCATAGACCCTCTCCCTCTTGTACAGTGCATTTTCTGTAGCAGTTGCATATTTAGTTCCCGCAACTTGAAGGAGGAAGAAGAGGAGACTAGATCTTAAGCTCTTAGCTTGTAGATATGAAGGAGGGATCAGCCCTCAAAGCTTAGATTTGTTTGTAGAACATATTGCAGCCATATTTGGATCAGATCTAGCTTCAGATCTGTATAACCCAACAGTCAAAGGATCAAACCCTAGGAGGGTGATTTTCCAAAGTTGTAGATCTGGAAAATCCTTTCTGGGTTATCTTGGGTTCCCATCACATTGGCCAGATCTTGAATCTTGGCATCATCAGAGCTCCTAAGTTCCCTAGATCTGCATTTCCTTTTACCATAGTTCATGTATATCTTTAGCAGAAGGGACAGTGCAGTATTGCTTCCAGTAAGCTCACCAGTTACGCAGTGCTAATTGTAGCATCATTGCAGGGTGATTCTAGGCCATCTCTTTGGCTATATCTACTCATATTTTGTACATTGTGTTACTGAATCATTTCCATATAATAAAATGGCTCAGTGTCTTTGTATATTCTGATGTTGTCTTTAGATTTATTGTTTACTTAGTTGCAGTTCTTATATTGTGTTTCAGTATTACTGCATTCTCCCTTTTGGGATATTATAATTTGTATAAACATAAATTAAAAGTCCGTGATTTTTTTAAATCATCATAGACTTAAATTTTTATAGGAAAAGGTGAATATCAAATTTCGATACTAAGTCTCCATCCTTACTTGTAATAATTCATCCCACTACCTCCAAAATCTAAACTTCAAAAGATAAATCCAATCACCAAGTGAAAATACACTTGAGGATATCACCCATCACTAAGTACAAACCCACTTTAGATCATCATCCATTGTCACCTTGATGATTGTCCTTCTCACTTTAGGCCAATTTTCCTTTAGAACAAAGGAGAAATCAATAATAAGGCCACCTATATTTTCTAAATGAAAAAGAAAAGAGTCCATGGGGGGAACTCAATTGGCGATCACATTGTTATGAAGTATTATGTAAACCATGAGATTCAAGGTTCCAATCCCCCATGGGCCAAGTCAACAAAAAAAATGCAAAAAATAAAACAAAATAGAGCCATAAAATGATAATTTTTGGGGCTTTTAGGATATGAAATGAGAATCCATTTAAGAGCTAGTTCCTTTTCCTTGGGATATAGAGCCTAGAAAACAAATAGAAGTTGAAATGGATTAATATATTTGATAAAACCATCGAACATCAAGTATTATCGGTTAAGGATAGATTCGATATATATGTAACAACCATATGAAATGATAAGCAAATACACATCAACACATCCATAATATTCTTACAACCACATAAGATATGAAAGATGAGATTAGAATGAATGAGATAACCTTTTATTGAATGAAAAGCCCTCTAATACATTGTAATTCAAATATAATATCAATGGAGGGAATAAAATTTTAAAACCACACTTCAACCTCCTCTTCTAGCAAAGAATAACCCATTGTGATAAGAAGAAACAACCATTTACTTGAAGATACAAGAGAAATACATAAATGATAACCTTGAATACACACAAGAACCATGAGAAAAGAAGATGATAGAAGTTATAATTTGTTAAGCCCTTCCTTTGTCTATTAAAATACATTATACTTGACCTTAAGGGGGTTTTCCTCCCCATGAACTTCTACCTAACAAATGAAAGGGATCCTCCTTTTATAACTTATCTCTTCAATGAATTTCTAATATAATACTATAAAGAACACTCTAGAAGGTTATAGATCCATCTTTTCCTCTGACAATAATAATAAAATATTGTAAAAATTCTCTTTGAGACTTCTTAAAGTAGTACACCCCTTGTTAGTGGTGAAAATATGCACAAAAGAAGTGTCAAATCGGTCCTTTCTTCCATGTTTGACCTCCCTATTGGGGCCATTCCTTGAGATTTTATTTTTTTCCTTTTACATCCACAAAACATGTTGCAAAGATATCTCAAAAGAAGGATGTCTTCCATAAACGATAGTTCTTGACTTAATCTTCACATCCAGTCATGCCACATGAAAAATGTCAATATATCACTCCAAATGCTCCCAATATTTTTTTCAAGATAAATCCCCTCTGTAACATGAGATACTTTCTAATGCAAAGCTCTCTTAACTAACAATTACAATGCGACAAAAAAAGTAATAGAAGTACCTTTTTCCCAACATTACGTTTGAATCTGTTGATGATAACCTTGATCCATGATCCTTTTAGGCTCGCTCCCTGCTGTTGATGGCACATGAATACCTGCGGATGATCAAGAGGAAACAACAAACATAATCTAATGCATAATAATCATAAACATTAGCTATGTAGCAGATCAAGGAGTACCATAATATTTGCATAAACAATTAGACAAATATATAAAGCAAACATTAGATGTTTTATTGATAAATATAAAAGGAAGAGCTTACAATACAGGCCTTGATGTTGGAGGCCTCCTTTGGTGGAAATCTGAGTTCTTCACTGAAGCTCTAAAGCATTCCTTCTCCCGAACACTTAAGCGTTATCACAATGCAAGGATGCAAGGGAACGAGAGTTCAGACTAGCCTGACAATGACCAATCAAGCTAAAATTATTGGAGTGAGGGGTATTAATTTATAGGAAGAGAGAAGAGGTTGGGAGCCCATGAAAGGAGGAGGAAGGCCCACTTTCTAATGGATAAACCCCCATGGATGAGATCAAAGCTCAAAAATCAAAGAGCTCGACTCTATCACCACCGTTTATCAACCAACTCGCCGCCCTGGAACTTCTAGAGGTCGAAGCTTCTCCTCTATTTGAGGAAACACTGCCAGAAAGGGATCAATGTGGTTTTCCAAGAATTAAGGGCACTGGCAGTGCTAAGCCAGAACTGTCAGCCTGACATCAGCATGGGCATGAAACTAGAAAATGCGTCGACCCAACATACTAGGGTTTTGACCAAGTAATCTTCCAAGGCAGTTTTCTTTGAGTCTTCAAGGGACATATTTACATATTTTTCCATGGGAAACATTGCATACGGTCTATCGCGGGGCACTTCAGGATCAGGGATGGGAAGTGAGCATGGTGACAAATTACTGTGTAATAGATGCCCCCTAAAGCATGAATGATCAGGAGATCAAGTCCCTTGTAGAAAAATGCTCAAAAATGAAGTTGCTCAGAATTGGTCTGAAACAGATCGAATGGAAATAGCTCGCCAAAACGATCCTGTAGTCGCGAACGGCACTCAAATCCGTTACCGTATGAAGAGGATGTTGCAGTTTGAATTTGCCCAATAACTTTCAATTTTGAAAGAAATTTTTTTAATATATGTGTTGGGATAATTTTATTTTTTATTAAGGTTTAATAAATTAATTAAATTATATAGTTTTAATATTTTATATGGTTTTTTATTAAATCATATATTATATTATTAATTAATTATTAAAAATTTAATTAAACCTTATTAAAAATGTGAAACCCACCAAACCAAAGTGGGATATATTAAAACCCAACGTATGTTTTAAAATTCAAAGAACGTATGTTTTAAAAGGTTTATATGGTACTTTGGGCACATTATGTATTGTTTTAAAAAATGAGTTGTATGACGTCACGTGGGTTTTAAAACATGTGATTCAAATTGGCAGCGGAGTTTAAAACTGTGAACGCGGCAGGAATTGAACACGGGTCGAGCATAAGACAACCCAACGGCCCGACCAACAGGGTACAACGGTTGGTTTGTTAAACCATTGGCGCGGATTTTAATTTAAACGTTTGGGTGCGCTGGTGGCGGGGTCTTGGTCACGCGGGCCCAGCACTTGGAGCAAGAAATATTTAATGCATATTGTTTAAACCTTATCCAAAGCCGAATATAACTCAAAGTTCTTTAATGAATGCCGGAGGGTATGGTCACGTGGACCTATATTTTAGCCCCCTCCCACTGGCGGCAGTTTCGGCGGTTCCTCTAATTTAGCGCCGACCTCCATATTTGTCGGAGCTATCTGGCAGTTAGCCAGACTTAGCTGGAGTGAATCTAGGCAAACTTCAGTTAGCCATAACTTTGGCTAGGGAAGTCCTTTTTGGACGAAATTTTTTTTGATTCTGGGGTATTGGATCATTCTGGAGCTGTTGGGAGTGTTTTCAGAGTTATCAGGGCACTCTATCAGAGAATTTACCAGCGTTTTTGGTCGTGGAGCCACTAGGGCCTAAGGAAAGAAGAGTTGTTTTGGACTATCTTCATCCAATGGAGGTGTTTGTTTAGTCATTTTATACTGATTTGAGCCTTCTGAATCTTAATTTGTAGTGTATTTTTCCATTTGAGGCTTCTATACAGTTGTATTCACATTTTGAGCATTTAATCAAAGAGGAAAAAGCCTAATTAGAGGCTTTTGGACCCAACGGAGGTAGCCCAAGAGAGGGGTGAACCGCTTAAACAATTATTTGTTGTCATACTGTATAATTTTGCTGCATATTTTCAAATTCTGCTCCTTTAAACAGTAAATTTTTATAAGCAAACTTTTCCCAAGCAGGTTTAAACAGTCAACAAAACTTATTAGTTCATCTTCAAACCATTATACTTCATTTGCAGAATATGTATACTTGCCTATTCACACATTAAAGCTTGATCAATGAATACTTTGCATATAAAACAAATACTTTCATTGATCAGATCTCAGTGATTACATTTTATTTCTTTAGACAGAGTCTGTAGAAGGGCCAGATAGCCTCCGGATTCATCCTTTCTTTGAAAGGTGAAATACCCGGTAAATGCCCCTACAGTCAATCTCTGTATGAGAAATACTTTGTTCTCACAATTTCAGATCAGGTTGGTATCGGAGCACAAGGTTTTGCTTAAGATTTTGTGAAATTTGTGCAAGTAAATTGTATTATTCTGCAAAATTTGATGCTTACTAGGCTGAAATTGCAAAGAGGGGAAGGTCAATTGGTTAGAGAACAAGTTAATCCTCAACCAAGGAGGGCTAGAGTGCCATTATATCCACCTTCCATTTCATCCTCAATAGCCTTAGAATCAGCCACAAACATGTCTTCCAGAGAAGGAGAAGTACATGAAGAAATGGATCCCAAGGAAGAAGAAAGAGTCTTTAGAAAAGCTTTCTTGGACTTGACTGAGATGGTTAGGATCCTATACCAGGAGAGAAATGATAGGATTGCTGGAGAAGGGTCTAGAAACCAAAGAGAAGAAGGAGATTCTTCAGGAGGAAAGAAAGACAAAGATGAGTCTAAGAAAGGGAATGGAAGAAATGGTGATCCACCATCTCCATCATCATCCTCATCCTCCACATCATCCTCTTCAACTTCTGAAAATCAGTCACACAAAACAAAAGCATCTCTTAAAAATCCTTTGTTAAAGCTTGATGTAAAGTTTGAGTTGTCGATGTTGAATGGTGATGTTAATGCAGAAAAATTGGATAACTGGATTAGACAGCTGGAAGTCTATCTAAGAATTCAGAATTTGCATGATGATGACACAAAAATCGAATTAGCCTCTTTGAGAATGGATGGAGCAACTTTGGTTTGGTGGGAAGCCAAGACCAAGGAGGAAATTAAAAAGCATGGTAAGATAACTCTAACTTGGAATGAGTTTATTACAGCTATTAAGAAACAGTTTTATCTTCTTGCTCATATTCAGAAAGCAATCATGAATTGGAAAAATTTTAGGCAACTTAAAGGTCAAAATGTGCAAGATTATACCCAAGAGTTTAGAAGGAGAGCACTTCTACTTGGAGTAGATTTACAAAGTCAAGACACCTTGTTGAAATACATAGGAGGTTTGCACAATTATTTGCAACATCCTATTCTAATGTTCAATCCTACCAGCTTAGATGAATTCTGTGTCTAGGCTACACATTTAGAAGCTAGAGGAAAGAATACTTTTGATGAGGATAGTAATTTCAAAAACAAAGGAAAGAAGAGAGTTACAAATTCAAGAAAGGAAAAAGGAAAGTTCTTTTGCAAGAACTGTTCAAAGACAAGTCATGATGAAGATCATTGTTGGAAGCTTCATCCTGAACTGAAACCAGAAAAATACAAGAACAAAAGCAAGACCAAAGAAAAGGAGAAAATTGTAGCAACAGTTGAGCAAGACTTAGGGTCAGACTCACAAGATGAGACAAAAAGCATAGCCATGGTTTTAAAGAACATTAAGGAGAAAGAAGTGGTGCAAGACACAATTCCTAGTTCTAGCTCTTTGAATTGTCACAAAGATACTCATGAAGAAAAGAGGAGGATAGAGCTTTTCCATGTGAGGGTAATTTCAAAACATACCAAAATTGACACACTGTTTGATAGTGGGTCACAAGCGAATCTTATATCTGAAGATTTGGTCAATCTGCTTAAGCTTGAGACCATTCCACATCTGAAGCCTTATCCACTTGGATGGATATGCAAGGATGCTAATTTTCAAGTTTCAAGGAAGTGCATATTGCGCTTTGCAATAACTGCACATTTTATTGACACAGTGGAACTTGATGTGGTGCTGCTTGATATCTCAGTTATTGTTTTGGGAAGTCCTTATTTATTTGACAGGAGGGCCATCTTTCATCGCCATGAAAACAAGTATCACTTGTTTAAAGATGGTAAAGAGTACATTGTGAGAGCTCACAAGAAGAAGATGGAATCTTCTTTACTCCATGCAAGTCAATTGAAAAGACTGGTTAATGCAAGTCAAAGTCTAACTTTGTTGATGTTGAAACGACCAGATTTTGAGCATTTGCCTTTTTATGATGTTGCTAATGATATGTCTCAGTTTGATAACAGTTTGTCTTTGAAAAAAGATGATGTTATGTTGCACAAATTACCTTTTGGGTCAGCCAATGCAGTGAATGAAGTGTCAAAGCAAAGCAGTGCAAGCAAGAAGGACACACCATTCAGCATGGGAAAAAGTTGGTTTCAGAATGGTAGAATTCGCCATGGGAACAGTTTGCAAGGTGACAGTTATTTTAAGTCTTCTGGGAAGTTTGATCAGTGTAGAAAAATTTTGTTTTCTGCAGATTACAATTGCTGTTCTGCAAATTTTAATCATTTGCATCATGACTCCGTCAATCTTAGCAATGGTCGATCAGTTGATTCCAGAGACAGATTATGATTTTCACAAAAGCTCCATTTGATGAAATCAGGTGGATTTCAGTTATTCAAGGGTGGAAGAGTGGAGAATCAGTCTCCACATCATCAGTTTCACTAGTTAGAGAGCTTTTGGGGTCCAAAATCTTCCCATTTGGGAGGTGTGATCAGGAGATCAAAGTCCCTTGTAGAAAAATGCTAAAAAATGAAGTTGCTCAGAATTGGTCCAAACCAGATCGACTCGAAAGAGATCGCCAAAATGATCCTGTAGCCATGAACGACACTCAAATCCGTTACTGTATGGAGGAGATATTGCATTTTGAAATCGCCCAATAACTTTCAATTTTGAAAGAAATTTTTTTAATATATTGTGATGGGATAATTTTATTTTTTATTAAGGTTTAATAAATTAATTAAATTATATAGTTTTAATATTTTATATGGTTTTTTATTAAATCATATATTATATTATTAATTATATATTTTAATTAATTATTAAAAATTTAATTAAACCTTATTAAAAATGTGAAACCCACCAAACCAAAGTGGGATATATTAAAACCCAACGTATGTTTTAAAATTCAAAGAACGTATGTTTTAAAAGGTTTATATGGTACGTTGGGCACGTTATGTATTGTTTTAAAAAACGAGCTGTATGACGTCACGTGGGTTTTAAAACATGTGATTCAAATTGGCAGCGGAGTTTAAAACTGTGAACGCGGCAGGAATTGAACACGGGTCGAGCATAAGACAACCCAACGGCCCGACCAACGGGGTACAACGGTTGGTTTGTTAAACCATTGGCACGGATTTTAATTTAAACGTTTGTGCGCGCAGGTGGCGAGGTCTTGGTCACGCGGGCCCAGCACTTGGAGCGGGAAATATTTAATGCATATTGTTTAAACCTTATCCAAAGCCGAATATAACTCAAAGTTCTTTAATGAATGCCGGAGGGTATGGTCATGTGGACCTATATTTTAGCCCCCTCCCACTGGCGGCAGTTTCGGCGGTTCCTCTAATTTAGCGCTGACCTCCATATTTGTCGGAGCTATCTGGCAGTTAGCCAGACTTAGCTGGAGTGAATCTAGGCAAACTTCAGTTAGCCATAACTTTGGCTAGGGAAGTCCTTTTTGGACGAATTTTTTTTTGATTCTGGGGTATTGGATCATTTTGGAGCTATTGGGAGTGTTTTCAGAGCCATCAGGGCACTCTATCAGAGAATTTACCAGCGTTTTTGGTCGTGGAGCCACCAGGGCCTAAGGAAAGAAGAGTTGTTTTGGACTATCTTCATCCAATGGAGGTGTTTGTTTAGTCATTTTATACTGATTTGAGCCTTCTGAATCTTAATTTGTAGTGTATTTTTCCATTTGAGGCTTCTATATAGTTGTATTCACATTTTGAGCATTTAATCAAAGAGGAAAAAGCCTAATTACAGGCTTTTGGACCCAGCGGAGGCTTTTGACCCAAATATGAGGTAGCCCAAGAGAGGGGTGAACTGCTTAAACAACTATTTTCTGCTTCAATCGTATAATTTTGCCGCATATTTTCAGATTTTGCTCCTTTAAAATAGTAAATTTTTATAAGAAAACTTTTCCCAAGCAGTTTAAACCAAGGAACAAAACTTATTAGTTCATCTTCAAACCATTATACTTCATTTGCAGAATATGTATACTCGCTCATTCTCAATAAAGTTTGACTAATGAATACTTTGCATATAAAACAAATACTTTCATTGATCTGATCTCAAAGGATTACATTTTATTTCTTTAGACAGAGTCTTTAGAAGGGTCGGATAGCCTCCGAATTCATCCTTTCTTTGAAAGGTGAAATACCCGGTAAATGCCCCTACAATCAATCTCTGTATGAGAAATACTTTGTTCTCACAATTTCAGATCAATGAAGGCAAAACGGGGAGTGACAGCTGAAATTCTTTATGAACCAAGGCAAAGAACTCAGATCACCACTAGGAAACCTGCCTAATCAATCATAATAAAATATATGAAATCTTTGGTATGAATATGCCTAACCACATAACTTTGCACTAGCCATCAAATAATACATGAACCCATGGCATGGTTGTAGACATCCGTCTAAAGATATCATAGAAATGGATATGCGGCATGGACGCAGCCATCCGTATAGATAGGATCATGTATACAATCATGAATACTCAATAACTCCCCACAGCCCAGATCAGAATTAGATGTGATCTAGGGTCTTCACCGCGATCTCAATCAACCCAATGTACAAATCTAGCCATGTGAATAGATGTGCTGACATCGAAAATGGTAGAAACCACCTGATTACTAGCCAATAATGAAAATCGTTAACAGGAATGAGAGAAACCACCAATAATGATGATGGCCCTCAAGGTACAACAGCATAATCTACAAGTGTGAATAAATGTGTTGAAGTCGAACACTTGCAAAATCATTTGATCGAAGGCTAATGATGTGAACCTCTCGCCGAACACGAAGAACTTGCCATTGAGGAATGCAAGCTCCAAGGTACTGAAAAGAAGTTTCTAAACCACCTTCCCGAATAATGAGTTGAAGTCGACATGAAGTGATTCATCAGAGTGTCATAATTATTCCCACATCATCGACATGAAATAACAGATATCTCAAGATGATAGGAGTGATTCGGGATTGTAATAAAGGAGGTCAGATAAGCAAAGGATGTTAGACTATAAAAAAAGGACTTCTCTTTAACATATCGGCAACATGAATTCGAAGTGTGGCAACATTTGACTCAAATAGGATCAGAGATCATGTTGAAAAAATGGTAATCAAATGAGAGGCAACCATATTTCCCACACATGAAGGCAAAGTGATGAATGTAATATGTCCCCAACCCGACACGAACTGCAAATGAGTTTCATGTTCAAGAGCAACAAGCTTCCCAAAACAAACATAGGATTTTCACTTTCAATTTTTCCCCCGTTATTGCTAACGAGTACCACTTTATTTTTTATAACCAACATGAAGAATATATCATATGTTGAGTGTATAAGTTTATTCTTCAAATGAATCCATCCTATTAATTTTAACGATCCCTAGGAAGGAGGAATTCGGTCTCGTCATGGTGATAAGTCTTTCATCATTTAATCTTTAACGAGTCCAATGAAAGGGTAACTTGATAACTTTTCATGTTTAACGAGTTCGAAAAGAAACTGAAAATAAAACCCCATCATGTCCCTTTTCATAAATCATCGCTCGAATCTGAAAAGGTAGAAAACAATATCCGAGAGAACCGCTTGACCATGTTTGATCAAGGTATTCCTTTTTTTGTAAATAGTGAATCTCAACCCAAAAAAGGGGTAAATATATAATGCGACCACGTAATTCATTTACTTTAACGAGTTCGAAATGACAAGTACTTGGCAATATTTTAATTTTCTGAGAGTCAGAAAAGAGCTGAAAGTTGACTCCTCCTAGAGGAACAAGTGGCATAAAAGGTAGTAAATGGTTCCAGTGATGGTGGAACTGCTCAAAACATATAAAAGTCAATAGGATGGCTAACAAGACCACTCATCGCATATGTTCCTCAGTAAAGGGTAAAACAACCAAGTGAGAGCGTATAATTGACCAAACAGATGGTGATGATGGAATGAGAAAACCAGGGCTCATTTGGCAGAATAGGTAGATAAAAGGGAAATCACGAGAGGTGTACAGGAATGGTTTCATTTTTTACCGAAGCTTGAAACATGGGAAACTATGCTTGAAATTGGTTTAATTTTTTCACAAGCTTGAAACATGAGGAAAAACTATGCTTGGGAATGGTTTCATTTTTACACAATCTTGAAACAGAGACAAACTATGCTTGAGAATAAGTTTGCATGCCCCGAGCATGGTGACTCAAATCGAGGTACATGCCCCCTAAGCTTCATCTCATTCACCTAGGTAGACTACTCGTTACTAATAGGTGGATGGAATGAAGGTTCATGTACGAGATTGAGTGAAAGACTCAACTAGGATTTTACAAGATCTAGTCAAAGACTCGAATTGAAAGGGGATTTGTTTCATTTTTTTAATGAGGTTGACACAGTAAAAGAACTATCCTCATGAAACCTTGTTTCATTTTTTGAGGAGCTTGACACAAGACAAGGAACTCTGCTCTAAAGAGTTAGATTTATTTTTTAAGGAGCTTGACACAAGAAAAGGAAGTAATAGGCACAATATGCGAAGAACCGAAAGCTTGCCAAGTAGTTGAAGACAGAATACTAACAAATGTGCCTTCATCTATTATTGTGCTAGGTACAACCACATTATAGGCCTATAATGTGATCTCAAAGGGCATGTAAGAAGGAAGAAGATCTCTTGCCAGTCGACTCAAATAAAAAGAAGCAACTAAACTACTTGGAGGGGGTGTCGTGGGAATAGGAGAACTGCCCCTTTCTGTTGTAGGAATGGGAGGATCATCATCCTGTACCGTGGAAACAAGAGGATATCCCTCCAATTCATGGGAATCTGAAGAAACAAAAAGAACCTTAGTCGCATGAGGTTCACTCTCTACAAGAAATGTATGATCAATTGAAAGTGGAATCGAGTCAACCGTTTCCTCAACCAATGGTTGGTTGGGAACAGACTCGAGGGATTCAACAGAGATGAATTCTGATCAATCACTTGATCAACTAGTGGAGGATCATAGGAAAGCTTCCGGTATCCAGTAGGAAGACAGGGTTGAGAAGCTGTAAGGTTATCCAACACTTTGGAGGCTTCATCCATATAAGGACAAAGGTGAATGGGATGATTCCCTTCACATAACCTACAAGGAAATTTGAATTTACCCTATTTTCCAAGGACCTTACTACTACTAATTGAGGGTATATCACCAGCATGATCTCTAGAGGCCGATGAAAAAGGTCGATTTGGGCCAGTGGACCACACTTCTAAAACCTTAGGAATACCAAGACAATCTCTAAGAAGGTTTTCACCCTTACATAGCCTGCAAGGGAATTTGATTTTGCAGGATTGATTGGAATTTTTTTCAACATCATTTGCATTGGTAGCAATGGTCGCTTGGTTTCCCCCTTGCTTATTTTGCTTCTTCTTCTTCGTCCTCTTCTTCTTATTCTTAGCTTCCTGGTTACTAGATCAAGACTTTCAACAGCCGAAGAGGAAGAACGGGGTGAACAAATAGACGAAGAAGGGAAGGAGTCAACTTTAGGATCAACATGAGGTTGACACAATGGTAGCACTACGCCAGATTCCCAAGGCTAAAGAAGGAATCCCAACAGAGGTAACCACAAACCAATATTTTGACTTGATAGTTAGCCCTATCAAGTCTTACAGGGCTCTCTCCAAAAGGTCACAGCCAAGATGGTTGGAGGAATTAGGGTTTTTAGGCTAGATATAGAGTGTAGGGGTTGTTTTGATTTGTTTTGGTTGGGTTATCACTGAATGAATAAATAGGTCAAGGGAGCTAGCTCAGGGAAAATAAGATAGGGTTGCAGTGATCAATGGGGAAAGGTAGGCATAAGGCTTATCACTTAAATATGATTGTGATGGGATGGTTTAGTACTGATTGGAATCTAGGAAGAGCATGGGAGATGTATTCTTCCTAGGCAGAGGAAAATGGACAAACTATGATCAATTCCCCAAAACGGAGCATGAGCAAGCATGTGTTCTGATTATCAAACTTGAAAGAGATCATAACATAGAGATGAAGTGAACATGAATAAAATACATTCTAACATATGAAAATAAAGAAAATACAATGATAAACATCATGCCACAAGTATCCCAAAAAATGGTTGCAACTTCTCTTTCTTAGCTGGCAAACTGAGTACAATAGTTCCTTGATCAATAAGCAAACATACAAACTGATTCCAACTTTTTCTTAGTGTGAAGAAAGGTTCTACATAGACATCAAACAAGCTTCACTCAACCTTAGGGGTCGAATCCATGAGGTTAGGAAGAGATCCACTAATTTTTTAACTCAAAGCTGAAGTGTAGGATGGTCCAAGTGACTCACTCCTCATTACACTCAAACTGATTCATCTTGAGTAAAGGATAACTTTGCCTAATGAATCTACTCCTAGGTAACTTATCCTTGACATAATTACATTTACCATGATGAATTACATTAATAGAAATATGATTTTTCGAGATAAAATCAAAAATTTTCAGTGAAAAACCAAAAATATCAGCAATGTCATATGCGCCATTTTCTTGTCATATGCGCAGCCCCTTAAGGTTGTGTGCCCTCCATGTTCAATGAACTTTTTGACTGGCCTGCAGGTATCCAAATCAAGCCCACGATGGCTTGTTGGAAATCGTGTCAAGTCCTCTTTATGAATATGACTCCATCTCTCAAAATGATGCTGATTTAATCCTTCAAAATTGCAATCTCCCAAGGCTGCTCTGTGCGCAACGCTGAGGCAAAAATATGGGAAAAAACATGAGCTTTTCGTGGTTTTTGGCCCTTTTGATTGACCAGTTTGTCTCAAAAACCTTAGAAAATGTATAGGGTGCATGTATTCATCAATCTAGACCCAATGGTGGTGACCTTTCGCCCAAAAAGTGTCCCTATCATTTGCGCAGCACCTAGGGCGCTGCGCATATGACAAATTTTCTGATATTTTCCTTGTTCAGAAAAACACAGTCATACCCAGAATTTGCAAAAAAGTTTCAACATGCCTCAAAATTGGTAGATAAGTTGATGATGATGTGTCTTGGTTTGGAGGGAAGCCTCAACAAGAATGTCCAATTTCTTATTTTCCTCCATGGTCAAATCTTCAATTTTTGCATTGGCACTTTTGAGCTTGGCCAATACAATTTTGTCCTTGAGTGCATGGTGTTTGAATTTCTTCCTCAATAAGTCATTGTCCTTGTTTGACTTTTCTAGCATCTTCTCCAAGTGTTGATTGGCTCTATCAAGCCATGGCTCCCTGTTTTCATTGATCATTATAGCAAGATGCTCATTTAGGGTTAGCAGATCAGCAAGCTCAGCTTCCTTTTGCCTCTCTAAAGCTAGAGCTCTTTTTAGCCCTCTTGTTCTATGTTTCTTCCTCGGTGCTTGTTTCTATTCATCATCAAGTAAGCCATACTTATCAAGTGTTTCATTTAGCATGGCTTTGGCCTTTTCTACCTCCCTCTGAGCAATGACATACTTTACCTCATCAATGACCTGTTTGGTCTTCAATTGCTCATTTTCTTGCTCAAGGAAGAGTATGACGTATCTAGCCCTGTCAAGATTATTCTAGAGCTCACTAATATTGGCATCCTTTCCTTTGATGGTTGAATTAGTGATTTTGTCATTTTCATCCTCATCTAGGTCAACAATCTGAAATTCTTGTTTTGTTTCATGAGTGTCCTCCTCATCATGAATGACTGGCTCAATGACATTCTCTTTGCCTTTTTCCACCTACTTTGTTCATGTAGAAGGCATGGCCCCTTTTACTATATGTGGAGAAAACACATGCCTGAAGCCTGTCTGGTAGGTTTTTGGCAATGGCTCAACCTCAACCAAACTATCCCACTTAGGCTCATTGACCTCAATTCTGCTGGGTGATCCCATGTCATGATGACATGGAGATGAAGGAGGTGAAGGGGACTGATATTATGATGATGATGAGTTTGTTATGGGCTGAGATGGAGGGACGAAAGTGGATGGTTGGGATGATGAAGGGACATTTTGTGCATGCTGAGTAGGAGGGTCTCTGAATATATCATGGGCTATGAAGGTACTCCATGGAATGTTTAGTTGATTAAGATGGTGGAGGAATATGATTTTAATTAAGGAATGATGAAAAAGACTTTTCATTTGATGCTCATATTCCCTTTTCTGAACAATGAATGCCATATTATCTATGCTTCGGAAAAGGTAGTAGGGTATGTTCAACATCTTTATCCTAGTGAAATGCATTAAGAGATGGATGTGCTAGGAATAGAGCCTTGAAAATCTACCTTCACATGAAAATTATTTCATGATTATCTTCATCATCGGTGCATATCTGTCCTGGAGGTGGGAAAAAGGAAAGAACCTATTTTTCTCATTCCTATACCTTGGTTTCAGGAAGGGCTCAAAGTAGTTTTCCTCCAAATCACTCTTTTTGAAACAATTCTCCCCAACATTTGGGATCCTAGTGGCAGCTGAAATGATGGCAGTTGAGACAGTAAAGGTGAATCCAGCCAAAGTGACTTGGTTGTTGTGGAGTTTGGAAATGAAGAGCCTAGTCAACATGGGATGGTGCTGAACCCTCTGAATTTTTTCACATAAATCATAACAACCAACATATTTGAAACATGTTATTGTCATTGGCGAAGCTAAAAGTTCCCTAGTGTTGGTAGGTTCAAGTCTGACTATCCTGCCTCCTTTGTGTGACCTCATAGCTTATGTTTCCTCTTCCTCATTGTATGGTATGTTGTGTTCTTCTTGTACTACCATGGTATTTTTGTCAAAACCCTAGGGATTGGGAAAAGGAAATGGGAAAGGGAAAATGAGGGAGATATTTGCTAGGGATGTGTGAAATGGGGAGGGGATAGGGAGTAGTGATATTATAGATTTAGGATAGGTATTTAGGGATTGGTAGCCTAGGTAGATGTAACACCTAGGACTTAGGGTTTTGGGAGAAAGTTATAGAAAACAGGAATTTTGAAAATGAGCGTTTTGGGAGTGGGTTTTTATAAATTTGGGAATGATGAAAAGGGTAAGGGAGTGAATTTTGGGAGTTGTGAGTGTTAGGGGGAAATGTTAGTGTTTTGAATGGTTAAAACACCAAATTCTCAAGCAAATTACACAACACCAAACAAATAAACTTGAAGGAGGTAAATTATGATAGAAGACACCTTTACTCACTTGCTGGAGGCTCAAACAACTGTTGCAGAAGTTATGGATGTGATATGGTGCAATTTGGATTATTTTCTGGCTTGCTGGACATATGCATAGCGCCTTAAGGTTGTGCACCGTGCCTTCAGGATATGTGCAACGCCTTCAAGATATGCACAGTGCCTTTAGCCTATGCGCCCTCTGCTCAATTTTTCTCCAATTTTTCCCAGAAAATCGAAAATCGCTCTCTTCAAGTGTTTGATCGATGGAATAGGGGGGAAATTAATTTCAAATTGACGTCTAATATTCTTTAATACTTGAATGAATTTTTATTTAAATCAAAAACCCACTTTTCTAATGTCTCATTTCACTTTTTTGAAAACTTTTGTTGATTACCCTTTCATTTGATTTTTCTTCTTTGCAGGATGATGTTGCTAAAGTTTGACACTTTTTACTTTCAGTTTGGCATGTGTTATTTGATTTGGCAGCCACAAACAAAACTTATTACATATATAAAGCATAAAATTACATAAAGAAATGAAATAAATTAAAACTTTGTTTTTGAATAAAATTACATTTGAGTATAAAAATCATACTTTAAAACCAAAATTACAACTATGAAAAAAATATATCATATTTACATGCTGATAATCCTCTGCTGATGATAGTGAAATGTTTATTGAGTCACTCTCACACCTTTTTCTGACCTTATTGAGATGAAATGGTGCATTTTTTTACCTTGAACGATGAAACCTAATAACCTAATGGGACCTAGAATGACTTGACTCCATGGTTGACTTTCAATGACATAAGACATAGTGAAATGAGCTTTTCAAAAGTGTTTTAATGTTGAGCAAGACATGAAGGTGGGCCAGCAAATGTGCAATTTTGATTTATGACTAGGGTTACCATTAGTGAATCAATTTTTTGCATAACCTAATGGAATGATAAAAAAATTCTGAGTGGGACCCCTAAAATGAATATGAAAAGAGTAATTTTGATCACTGATGGAAGAATGCATATTCTGACACTAACTGATCAGATTTGGATCAAGGACCTAAGTGATAGCTCAAATTAAAAGTTTTCAAAAGTGTGTTGAACCTGAGCAACCGGATAGATCTCGTCTTCTTGATTCCAGCGCCACGAACGGTTCGAAAAACCGACACCATATGAAGAAGTTATTTCGATTTGAAAAGTCTAGTAAACTGCAAATTTTGGCTTTTGACCAGGTTTGACTGGATTTTTGGAAATTTAAAAAAAAAATAAAAAAAAAAAATATATATATATATATATATATATATTCTAGGGAATATTCTTGGAATATTCCTCAAAATATTCCCCAAAATTTTCCCTTCGGACGAATTAGAAGCTAAAAAGTGGCACAGTTCTATTGGCAAATTGCGTGTACATTTGGGTTTTGGCCAATCAGAGGCCGCCATGTGGCCCAGGTTTGGTGTATCAAAATTTTGGTGGAGCCGAACAGAGTCGACCCTGAGACCTCCTACACAGCACGCGGGCTTCTTAACCATCTCTTCTACCAGAGTTTCTTAACCGTATGGTTCTCGGTTTGTATTTAATTTGTGGTGAAATCATCTTTGGGGGAGCGCAGGGGCCAACCCCTCCCCATATGTTCAAGCCTATGAACCCAGGGCTAAAGCACACCCACTGCAAATCGTTAAGCACTAGTGCTTATTGCGTGTTCACAAGGCTTAATGCTAATGACCCACCTTCTGTTACGCTAACTGCCCACGAAGACCGTGCGGTAAGGGGCCATGCGGCCACCCCGCGGTTACATTTATTGCTAGCGGCTAAAATGGCGGATAAATTGGTGCACCCCTAAATTTAAGGGGTTTGGCCGAATTTGACTGGAGTTAAGTGCAATTGCTCCAGATTTGGTGGAGCTAATTTACGTGTCACTGGACAAAATTTGTTTAGGCTCTATCTTGAGCTAGATTCGTCCATTATGAGAGTGTGAATAGTCAATTTCAACTATCTTAGACATTCCAAAATCATTGGTGAGACTTTTAGAGCCATCAGAGAAGTTCTAGGGGCCACTAGGGCCACCAGGGGCCAACAACAGTTTAAGGCCTAGCCAATGCAGCTGGAGGCCTTTCTCAGTAATCCAATAATAAATTTTGGATGTTTTAGAAACTATGGAACTAATGGTGAGGTTTTTAGAACCAAATGAGGACTTATGAAGGTTTATTTGCTTCAGAGAAGTTCCAAGGGTCACTAGGGCCACCAAGTGTCAGCAGGAGAATGAGGCCTATCCAGAGCAGCCAGTATCCATTATCAACAAACTAGTAGTCTATTCTGACTATTTTGAGACTTATGAATCCAATGGATGGATTTTCATAATCTTTTGAAGACTTTTGAAGGCCGTTATTCTTCATAGAATTATTCAGTGAACCTAGAGCCAGGGGGTGCCACCAGGTATTGGAGGCGTAACCGAAGCAGCCGGAGGCCAATTTCAGTAAATGAGTAGTCTATTCTAACTATTTTTGAAATTTTGAATTCATTGAAGGTATTTTTAGGGTCATTTTGATACTTCTTAAGGTCGAGAAGCCACAGGAAGTTTCGGGCAGCCTAGGGCCAACAGTGGATGGAGGCCTAGATTGGGAAGCCAGAGCTCATTTTGAGCAAATGATCAGTATATTTTGGAGGTCTGATATGGGTTGGAGAAATTAGGTGAGGTTTCAGGGATAGAAAAGGATTTATTAAAGGGTTAGTTCCACAGAGAAGCTCATGGAAGCTTAAGGCACCAGCAGTAGAGATCAAGTCTAAGGAAGCCTAGTTCTTTATTTAGAGTGATGACAACCATTACATGGGTATGATGATATTCTAAACCCAATGGTACAGCCCAAATAACCATTGGATTTAAGTATTTACTTCTAAAATAATTTATTCATCATAATCCCAAAGAGCCAAGTTAGTTGACAAAGGCTCAAGGAGACGTAGCCCACGATATTCAGGTGAACTCCTATATTAAATTTGTTGTTATGTGTTGCTCATTTTTTAGTTATATGGTTGTTGCACAGTCTTAATATCAGCAAAAAAAAAATTCTTAAAGCACTTAAATAGTAAAAAAAATATACACATGTTTCAAGTATAAAATTCCACACAGTCATGTATAAGCAAGATCTTTTATTTGTTTAACTGAGTAGGACGTGCTTGTGCATAATAATTTCAAGTCATCCACCCATTTTCAGATCACTAACATCAGCCTTATTGGGGATGGCAGCTCCTTGGAGGTGTCAAGAACACCATAGACCAAGTGCCTAACCATTGGGCCAATACGGTAAAAAAATATTCAAACTAAACTGCATGACTATATACTGACAACTCAATGACACAAACTGACTTTGAAACTAACTGAAATTGACTCGAACAATGACTTAAAACTTAACTTAATTTTTCTGAAAACTTAACTTGAAATGGTAGAAACTCAATGAAGGTCCATGGCCTTCACTTTGGGCTCCGAACTCCAATTCTTTTCCACTTCACACTTGTAGGAATATCAAACTGATATATACAATGAGGATGAAAAAAATTTCACAATTTCAGATAAAAAAAGATAGTGATTCAGGAGCCTACCATTAACTGGCCCTCCTAAGCAACTTTGCCCATCCATTTCTTCTAATAGAGATGCATTTTTTCCATGAGATGTTGTAGTATTAAAAGGTCCTTTCCATAAATTATCGAACTTCCTGTGCTTACCCTTGTCTTCATTCCTGGCATCCCAGCAGAGTGCTACATCACCGATCTTGAAATCATCTTGTTTGGTTTTTCTGTCATAGATTTGCTTGATCTTATCATGGAGCTTAGAAGTGTTCTGAAACACTTCTTCTCTTATTTTCTATAGGTGAATCATTTGGTTTATGCATCACTGTATGTCATTTTCTTCACTTCCTTCTTCTTGTAAAAGATTCATGACTAGGATAGCCAATGAAGTAGGGAAAACTGTGTCCACACTATAAACTACCTGAAATGGAGAAATGCCAATGGATTTTTTGTTGCTTACCTGATCTGCCCGTGGTGCATTAATTAGCTTCTTGTGCCAATTCTTCTTGTTCGCCTCCAACATCTTTTTTATTATGTTGATCAAAGACTTATTGGAGGACTCCGCCAATCCGTTTCCCTGTGGATAATATGATGTAGAATGACCCGAATTAATGTTATACCTGTCACAGAATTCTGTCATTTTCTTTTATTTGAAGGCTGCAGCATTATCCATGATGATCTTTATAGGACAACCAAACTGGGACAATATGTTAGTTTCTAGAAACTGAATTATAATTGAGTTTGTAGCTTTCCTGGTTGGGATTGCTTCGATTCACTTTGTGAAATCGTCTGTGGCAGTAAGTATCCATCTATGTTGAGCGGATGATGGTGGATATATTTCACCAATAAATTCTAAGCCCCACTTCTGGAAAGGAGCTTCAACTGAAATGGGTTGTCATGGTAAAGGAAGAAGCTTACGTTTACCTTGGAAAAGTTGGCATTCATGGCAGATCATGACCGTCTTGTAAAAATCTGAAAACAATGTCAGCCAATAGTAACCCACTCTCAGTACTTTGTTTGCCTTTGTTTTCCAGTATAAGTGACCTCCACAATCTCCTTTATGGAAATCCTTCATCACTTATTTGGACTCATCTTCAACAAAGCAATTGAGTAACACTCCTCTAGGATCCTTCCAGTAGAGTGCACTATCTAGTATGCAATATTTTGAAGCCTTAAGTTTCAAGGACCTGTTCTTACTCTTTGACATGCCCGGAGGAGGCTTCAAATGTTTCAAAACATAAATGATATCAGCATACCGTGGAGATGATGAAAAGAGATCTGATACCTAAATAAAACTAACACCTTCTTCCTCATCGGACAGTGCTGATATGAGATTGATGTCAAGTGCATGTAGATTAGACTCAGCCATAAGCTTGGCTTAGCCTTGCCCTTTGATCAGCTTGGTTGGCTTAATATCAAGGTCATACTCTAAAAAAGCTACTATCCACCTACCTCTTCTTCCTTCTAGATATGTTTGCATCAGTACTTCTTTAATTTTTGCATTTGGAACATATGCCAAAATATGTAAGTGCAGAATATAAACACAGAAGTCCTTAAGTGTTTTAACCAAATCCAAGGCCTGTTTCTTGATTATGTTGTATCAGAGGGTTTTATCCCTTATTGTGCGACTGAAGAATGATATTGGCAGCTCTATCCAATATTTTTTCTGCATTAGCACTGCTACTAATGTATGCTCAGAAGCAAAAGAAAATATAATGAAATCTAGAGAATAATCGGGACTTGTCAAAACTGGAGCAGTGGTCAAAGAAAATTTCACTGAGTTGAATGACTTATGAGCATTTTCAGACCATTTTACATCATTATCCTTCCTTAGCATGTTAGTTAATCCTCTAAGATGTTCTGCTAAGTTGGGAATGAACCTACGTAGGAAATTCATCCTACCGTTGAATGCTTGGACTTCCTTCTTGTTACGAGGGAAATCAATTTGTTGTATTGCTTCAACTCTAGAAGGATACTGAATCCCATCTTTTGAAATGATGTGACCCAAAAACTTACCTTCTTCCATAGCAAATAGGCACTTTTTAGGATTTAGGGATATCCAATTTTTTCTACATCGTTGTAACACAACTCTCAAATGATGTAAATTCTCATCATCTGAATTTGAATAAACAGTCAAATCATATAATTAAACAACAAGGAAGACATCTTTCTCATTAGCAAAATCTATGTCCATGGCATGCTGGAAAGTAGCCTCGACATTCTTCAAACCAAACGACATCTTGGCATATTTAAAGGTACCCCATGGTGTAGTGAACATTGTCTTATCCTGATCATCTGCATGCACAAGGATCTGATTGTAACCTGAGTAACCATCCAGCAATGACATCTTGGTTTCTCCTACAATTCACTAAAGTATGTGGTCCATTTTGGGCAGCGGGTAATTTTCTTTCAGTGACACTTTGTTTAGATTTCTGAAATCTATACATAGTCGGATTTCACCGGTCTTCTTCCGCACAGGAACCAAATTGGAGATCCAATCTGAAAATTTGACTGCAACAATAATTCCTGCCTTATAGAGCGGGTTTACCTCCTTCTCAATGGATGGCAACAACTTTGGGTTTATTCTCTTGAGCTTTTGCCTAAAAGGCTTTTGGTCTATCTTTATCGGGATAGTGTGTTGAATGATATCTTTATATTTACACATTTAGATATGAGTAATCCCAAGAAAACACGTCAAAAAACTCAGTAAAAAAATCAAAATATTTAGTCTTTACCTCTCGAGGCAAAGACTTTGAAATCTTGATAAACTTTGGTTGCTCCACTATTTCAATATTAACATCTTCTATGCCTTTTTTTGTGGGGACCAAAGTAGGTTTTCTTGCCATGACATCTTGATCAAATAATTCTTCCAAAGGTATAAGACCTTTTGGAATGTTATTGTCCTTGAGCTGAAGTATGTCAATCTGATCTACCTCGATGACTTGGTTATCCTTGTCGTACACTTCGTCCATAGAACAGTTCTCAAACTCACCTTCACTTTGAAGGAAATTGTTCACCTGTTTATCGTCCTAGAATACTTGCCAAAATTTCAAGTTATCGGGAATGGCAGGCCTGTGCTTTATATGAATCTCAATTTTTTTATTTGAAAACATTGTAGATCTGAAATTACTTGCAGCAGTGGCTAATGAATCAACCATCAAGTTTTGCAGCCTTGGCACTACTTTAAGTGTGTATTCTGAAAACATTCTCAAAATGTCAAGTGCAACATTCCTATATTGCCTCATCCTTGGGTAATTAGCTTGATACTCACCATTGATTTGTTTAATTACCAGCTCTGAATCACCGTAGACTGCAATTCTTCTAGCTCCCAATTTTTTCAAAAATTTCAGACCGGTAATGAGTGCCTCATATTCGGCCTCATTATTTGTACAATCAAATGCTAACTTGTAGGAACACAATCTAAAATTATTAGGGACTTTATTTTTCTGTTGAAATGGGCTATGGATCCATAAACCAATGCCAACTCCGTCTTTTCCAACGGAACCATCAAATTCCATGCTCCAAAGACCATCTTCTTCTTCAAGGTGTTGAAACTCTTGACTCTGATTTGACACAATTTTCTGATCTGATTCTTTATGTTGTTTTGTACTTTCATCTGCCTTCTCTGATGGTTGTTCGGATATAGTAGGCCGATTCTCCTTCTCTTTTTCTAACACTTTTCTAATGCAATCTGAAACTTTAGGAACATCCTCTATTTCTACTAATTGACAATCTAAATCATTTAATCCAGAATCATTGTACAAAATGAAGGACTCTAAGTCTGTATGTACAACGTTTATAGGATGATTATTAGGCCTTTCCTTTTTTTTGATCATATATTTCATTTTAGTCTCACGGTATAGTTTTCTCATTTGACTGAAGACAAGAATTGTTGCGTAGGAAAAGTCCAATTGCAGCGTACCTCTCAATTTATCCCCTAGGATCTTGACAACAACATACCAAAACTTGGAAGAATATCAGTAACTACCACATCCATAAGGACATTTTTGGCTGGGATCTGCTCTAGGGAGACAACTAGATCTTTGATTAGACCCAAACAATGGACATGACCAGAATTTAAATAATATAAATCATGATATGGGCGGGTTATGTCAAGGCCAATATTCTTTGTGATGGTTTTGGGCATAAGGTTGTGGGAGACCCCGGAGTCTAACATAATACTATGAAGGATGAATTGATGGACTTTGATACTCAAGTAAAATGGTGGGACCTCACTATCTTCAGACTGACCATCGATTGCAGGACCAAATATTAACTCAGGTTGATCATCCTCTATATTAACCAAGTCAGATAAAGGGTCAACTTTCAAGGTTTTGACTACATGGGATTCATATTTATCAACTTTGACCAATTTAGTAAGAGGAATAGACACCTTTAACTTTGAAATTTCTGACTCTAAATTAAAAGGTATAGTTCTCTCTACCTCTTTTATGACAATATCCCTTTTCTCAACATGATCTCTTGATGTAGCTTCTTTCCTCTGAATATCTATTTCTTTGACAGGTGCACTTGTAGAAGGCTGATTATTTCTGTTTCGATTTGGAGCTACAATCTCTTTACCCTTATTTTTATTGGCTTGCGAAACTTTCTTCTGTGGTACTTCTTTCTGTTGAACTATCTTCTTCAGAGGTGGATTGATTGGAACATCAATACCTCTCAAGGAATACTACCTTTGTTGGGAACTCAATGCATTCAAGTATCCTCTCTGATAATCATCACATTCTACTTATAAATCATTATCATTTTCCATTATATAGATTTTATCACTAGGTGAACTTGTTTTTTCCACATATTCTTCATCTTCGGTAAGAAAGATGGGTTCGCCATCAACTGTGAAAAGAAGGTTCTCCTCTACTTTTGGTTGTTCCTCTTCATCACTCTGAGCATAGTTCTGTTGTAGTGGTTTCCTAATTGGCTGATGTTGTTGTGTTTCAGGAGCTCTTAGCTCTCTCTACTTTATCTGGAACTGAGGCTGCTGTTGTTGGCCTCGAAAGTTCGGATTTCTGATTTTTGGCTCCATCTGTCTATCTGAAATAGAATTTTTATCGACCATTCTTTCCATGGTTCTAAGCAAAGCATCAAATTTAGTATCAGATGAAGTGGAAGGTTCCTCTTTAATGGTTATTTTACGTTCATTTTCGACTTTTGACTTTTTAATCAAGAGGTTGGCCTCAACACTCATTGAATTTCTGATCATCTCTTCTAGAGTAGTGGGCTTTCTTTCTCTCAATGAGTAGGCCATATCTGGGTCAAAAGCATCGGGATAACGCAAAAGGTCCAAACCAGGAAGTGGTTTCATTGCATTTGGGATGGAGTTACAGATTCTTAGGTATCGGGAATTATAATCAGGCACTGATTCATTAGGATTGTGCTTTAGGGAGTCATACTCAACAAGGATTTGTAAAGCGTTTTTATTCTCATCCCACCTGGCTAAGAAAGCATCAGTTAGTTCAACAGGAGTCCTAATAGAATTAGTTGCTAGGGCACGTAACCAAAATTTAAATTCACCATGAAAACTTTGTGTGATGATTTGCATATTGGCATCATCTGCATCTAACTCCTCAAGATATATGAAGGTTCTGATTTTGGCCATGTGCTAACAGCCAGTGATTTAAGAGTTTTCATCGAAGACGAGAAGTTTTGTACCCTACCCCTGAGGTAAGTCATGTAATTGGGCTGGTAAGAAGAGTGGGAAAAGCCTTGCCATAATTCCTTCTGAATGGAATATTGGATTGACAATAGGAGGGATGGGTTGAATAGGAAAAGGAGCTGAAGTTGCTGGTACTGAAGTGGAAACTATGTATAATGAAGTTGAAGGTGCAGATGAATATATCACAATTGACTGAGTTTGAGGTTCAGATGAAATAAAAACTTCTTCCATATGGTAGAATTAGATCCACTCCTTAATGTCAAGGTTAGACTCAGGCTTAATTTCTCCAAAAAACCAATATTTCAAAGGACTTAAGTCTAATTAAGACAAATATTTTACCTCAGATAATCTTAGAGGATCAAATACTATATCAGACAAAGAAGTTTCATATTTGGATTTAAGTAAAGACAGTTCAAACTTTATGTCATAGTGTATATCTTCTAGAGAAAGTAACTTAGCAGGTAGAGAAACCGATCTTACCAACGGTGTTAATCAAGGTTGTCATTGATGTCAATGTGGCATTAAATAAGATGTCAATATTCTTGAGATTGTTGGTTCAAGATGATGATGTCATGCCATCAATAAAGATGTCAAATCATGAAGAAGTCAAACCACTAATGGCAAACCCTGACAAGTCCCTATTGGTTATTTAGGATGCCATTATTGATGATGTGCTTACTCTTGATGAAGAAGAATGGATCCAGCATGATGTCTTAATGGCATGGTTGGAGACTATATGTTGACATGAAGGACCATTTGATGACATGGACAACGGTTGGTGACATAACATGAAGTGACTTGGAGATCACTTAATTGGAATTAGCCCGGATGGCAAATATTCTTATAATATATAACCCTTATTGCCTAACCTCATTACCCTTGTGATGGATGAATTATCCTTTATGTGATATTGCCCCAATCCTAAACTCCTAAATCCTATCCCTAAGTTCTAAATCCAAAATTAAAAACATTATACCATACATGTATTACCTATACACTTAAAAATTCTAATTGGAACCATACCCTAGCTCTTGAAATATATATATATATATATATATATATATATATATACACAAGGAATACATAGAGGGGACATATATTTTCACTAATCTGAAATTATTGAATTTAATGGACCCCACAGCAACTAAAATATTTTTAAAGCGTTGTATTTTTTTTAACAATACAATGTTCACATTTGACATAACACGCTGGAGGGTTTCACATTAACACTGAACACGTTATATGTTTGTGGGCTCCACTAAATTATGTTGACTCCTCTCTAAAATGAAAACCACAGGTCGGCTTAATAAATTTGCCTCAGTTTACATGTCGGCTAAAATGATGGACGCTGGACGTTAAGTGTATATATTTTTGGCTGAGCTTGTTCAATTCCGATTCATCTCGTGGTAGAAAGGAAAAACAGAGATGCGTGTTCACACCTCATGAACTGACGATAATCCATAAATTTTCGTGGAACATCGAACTTGTTGATGACACCATCAGGTCGATTGAAAACTGAGAATTGACAAGACCAACGTACAACTGTGATAAACTTAGTCTGTAGAAAAGATATGGTCCATTGTGAAAAGAGTCTGGTCTACGTCAAACCTAGCCTGAGGTGAAGAGCCACTGGTCCCCTCGACAGTTGCTTCTGAGTGCTTGATAGAAGACGAGTTGGTCGAAAATTTTGAATGCTCATTGTTGTGCTCAACTTAGTGTTCCTAAATTGAGGTCATTAATTGTCAACCAGGGCTAGTAAACTGCTGAAGTGTGGTGCATTGTATGTGCCTAGGTATCTGTTTCTCACTATGTTGTGTTTAGTTTTTTTATGATGATTTTGGTTTTATGGTTTTATTTCAAGAAGGAAAGCACTAAATGTTGATGAAGGACAGTGGTTGGACACACTAAAAAAAACAGAATAAAACCTATTCTAAATTGTGCATGGTACTAAAGAACAGAAAATGCAAAGCTTGATAATGACTCCTAGTAAGGAAACAAATCGCAACATGAACTCAGTAACCCATATCATGAACTCATCCAATTCATTCATTTACAGATATGTTGGAATAGCTTGAGAAAAGGATAAGTTTTTAGTGCAATTGAGGTTTTCTTAAGTCAACAATCAACTTACAATGTTACAACATCTCATCCATGGTTGAAGGTTTATTGGAACATAATTGGAAAAGAAAATTTGTAGCACAATAAGATTTCTACTCTAAACTAACTTCTAATTCTATTCTGCAACTCAATTTAGCACTACTAGGCCTCATTCAAAAGTTATAGATTTCTTTTTAGAATAGTCTTTGAGAAAAGGCTTGTTTGTGAAATTGTAAAAAGGTTGTAAAATACTCAAGGCCTTAAACTGATATTACTAGCTTCTGTACAGATGATGATGTATTAATATGAAGTTAGAACAAAAGAAGTTTTGTAGATAATGAAGACCGTGGTATATAAATTTAACAACTAATACAATTTAAAATGCAATGGATAACAACTAAACTAGAATGCTAATACAGTGAACTAAGACTAAACTAGAGTGCTATTATCTAACTTGAAATGAATTGGAGCTGAACTAGAATGATACTAATATAGTGAACAGAGTTAAACTAGAGTACCATTATCAAGCTTGAAATATAGTGACAGAATTAAACTAGAATGACATCTACCTCCGGAGTATTTCAACTGAACCAAAATGCAACGAATTCTATGAAATACTACAGCCCTGTCTTGTTCAAGATGAGTGATATTTTGGAATAGTTTGTACAAAAAAGTCTAGCTTTATCATTCAGTGCAAATGGGCATAAAAAAAACATAACAATACGCAGGTAAACTAAAACACCACAGCTAAGTCTTATCCAGAGTTAGTGATATTTTGGAAGAGATTAATGAGAATAGGACTAGCTGTAACAACTAATTGTAATTGAACACAAAAACGTAAAGTTATAAATTGCTACAATTATGCCTCATTCCGGATTAGTGATATTTTGGAATACTTCATGAGAACAAAGCTAAACTGTAGTATCCAATGTAAGCAAAGTTCAGAAAACTATTTAAATTGAGAATGAAACAAAGCTACGGCTACTTATCTAAACCAAATGCATAACGCTTCACGGGCAGTAGGGCCCTCTACCATTGGATCAGCACGCGGATCTACTCAAGATTGACTCAGCTCGTGCAATAAAATGATGTCTCTTTCATTAAAGGAGAAATTCTTCAAAACAGAGTATTTACGGCCTTCCAAAATCTAGTAACAAAACAAAATCTAACCAACAGTTTCTCGGCCTCCCGAGTCATACTTATATGAAGTTACATAACTACTCTTTGAGAAAAACGGGGATAAGTGTCTCTCCCACTTCTAATCAAATTAAAACTCTTATTAACAGTCTTGTGCTTAACTGCGGACATCTGTAGAGTCTGTGTTTTGATAGGAAACTGCTTCTCTTCTATGTGCATAACCACCTATAGAATTCTGTTCAAACTTCATGGAGAGCAACAAATGATGAGGGAATGATGTGGAATACAACCATATGTGTTTTTCCTTGAGATGACACCTGGAACCTGCGTAGACATGAAGACAGCTGCAGAATCGGCAACTAGCTACAGAATGTCTGCATTCTGTAGCTAGGTGTAGTCAAAAAGTACTACAACAACGAAATCATGAAAACATAGAAAGCTAGACATTATATACAATCTCAAAGCAATTTTAACTAATCTTATTGATCATTTAAGCTTGAAATTAATAATGGACAAAGGAAATGAAGTGGAATGTGGTGGAAGAGAAGAACATCTTTGAAGCACAACACTCATTTCTGTGGTGTCAAACAATGATATATCTGGTGCAGCGTCAGTTGGGAGTATATACATCTGAAGCACCGTAATCTCAGTAGAGAGCAGGAATTAAAGAAGATTAAAGGAAGAAAATCTTTAAGATTTGGAGCAAATATTGAATAACTTTAAAGAAGTTGTGCTAAAATATGAAGATATCTTATTTGAGGACTCTTGAAGAATTGAAGGATTGAATATCTTGAAGACATCGTTGAGGCAAAACTATTGAAGACATCCTTGGAGTATTGAAGGTCATGATGCATCGTTGATGTCATCATGAGGCAATTTGGAGAAATTGTTTGGGTACAATGAAGAGCAGTGGTGACACCTTCTAAGAAGAAAAGGTTGTCATTAATGATGTGATGTGAAGACTAAGTGTGACAGGGCTCGTTGAAGAAAGACTTTGCGAACCGTGAAGAATAACCAAAGATATTTTGACGACGTGAAGTTGCGGGTTGGAGCCCAAGAGGTGGGAGCCTCATAGAGACAATGTTAGTGCCTTGGAAGATAGGGTTGGAGCCCTAGAGGATTGGAGTCCTCAAGAGACCAGGTTGGAGCCTGTACCAAAGATAGGGTTGGAGCCCTAGAGGTTAGTGCCTTAAAGTGACAAGGTTGGACCCTTGGAAGATAGGGTTGGAGCCCTAGAGGTTGGTGCCTCAAAGGGGGAAGGTTGGAGCCTTGAAAATACCAAGTCGGTGCTTGGCACAATACAGGTTGGAGCTTGGAAGATTGGAGTCTTTATCTAGGATTGGAGTCCTATATCATTATTGTACTTTACTTATTATAAAGAAGAAATTAATAATAGTATATATTCCATCATTGTTTATTTTTTGTTCTAAATATAAGTGATCTAACTGGTAAAATTAACAATTGAAAAGAAATATTGATTCACCCCCCTCTCAGTATTTCCAACAAACGGAACTGGTCCTGATTGAATGTGTGCGGTTTGATATCGATGTCTTCAAAATAACTTCTTTGGATCATCAACCGGATCGACTGGATCAGGGTCTAGATTCGCTCTGGTATATATTCTAGAATCCAGATCTGCTATGAGGCACTCCAATTATGAAATCAGCCTTATGAAACTCGATCCTATAATCCAAAGGATAAATTTCCAATAAATCTTTGTTGTACACCAAAGGAAAATTTGTCTTTTCGCTCCCCAGCAACGGTGCCAGAATGTTAGCACTCCACTAGATTCCCAAGGCTAAAGAAGGAATCCCAATAGAGGTAACCACAGACCAAGCTTTTGACTTGATAGCTAGCCCTATCAAGTCAGAGAGGGCTCTCTCCAAAAGGTCGCAGCTAGGAGGGCTGGAGGAATTAGGGTTTTTAGGCTAGATATAAAGTGCAGGGGTTGTTTTGATTTGTTTTGATTGGGTTATCACTAAATGAAGAAATTAGGTCAAGTGAGCTAGGTCAGGGAAAATGAGATATGGTTGCAGGGATCAATGGGGAAAGGCAGACATAAGGCTTATCACTTAAAGATGATTGTGATGGGATGGTTTTAAGACTCATTAGAAACTAGGAAGAGCATGGGAGATGTATTCTTCCTAGACAGAGGAAAATGGACAAACTATGATCAATTCCCCAAAACAGAGCATGAGCAAGCATGTGTTCTGATTATCAAAGTTGAAAGATATCATATCACAGAGATGAAGTGAACATGAATACATTACATTCTAAGATATGAAACTGAAGAAAATACAATGATAAACATCATACCATAAGTATCCCAAAAAATAGCTGCAACTCCTCTTTATTAGTTGGCCAAATTGAGTACAATAGTTCCTTGATCAATAAGAAAACATACAAACTAATTCCAACCCTTTATTAGTGTGAAGAAAGGGGCTAAATAGACATCAAACAAGATTCACTCATATTCAAGGGTTGAATCCATGAGGTGAGGAGGAGATCCACTAATTTCTGAATTGAAATTTGAAGTGTAGGATGGTCCAAGTGACTCACTCCTCATTACACACAAACTGATTCATCTTGACTAAAGGATAACTTTACCTAATGAATCTACCCCTAGGTAACTTATCCTTGACATAAAAACATCTACCATGATGAATTACATTAATAGAAAGATGATTTTTTGAGATAAAATCAAAATTTTCAGTGAAAAACCAAAAATATCAGCAAACTGTCATATGCGCCATTTTCCTGTCATATGTGCAGCACCTTAAGGTTGTGTGCACTCCATGTTCAAGGAAATTTTTTACTGACCTACAGGTATCCAAATTAGGCCCAAGATGGCTTTTTGGAAAGATTTTCAATTCCTCTTTCTGAATATGCCTCGATCTCTCAAAATTATGCTGATTTGACCCTTCAAAATTGAAATCTCCCAAGACTACTCTATGCGCAATGCCTAGGAAAAAATATGGGCAAAAACATGATTTTTTGGTGGTTTTTTTCCCTTTTGACTGACTAGTTTGCCTAAAAAACCTTAGCAAATTTACAGGGTGCATGTCTTCGTTATTATGAACCCAATGGTGGTGATATTTTGCCCAAAAAGTGTCCCTATAATTTGATCTGCGCATATGACAAATTTTTTGATATTTTCCTTGTTCAGAAAAATACAGTGATACCCAGAATTTGCAAAAAAGTTCCAACATGCCTCAAAATGGGTAGATAAGTTGATGATGATGTGTCTAGGCTTGGAGGGAAGCCTCTGCAAGAATTTCCAATTTATTCTTTTCCTCCATGGTCAAATCTTCAATTTTTGCATTGGCACTTTTGAGTTTGGCCAATGCGATTGTCTCCTTGAGTGCATGGTGTTTGAATTTCTTCCTCAATAAGTCATTTTCCTTGTTTGCCTTTTCTAGCAGCTTCTCCAAGTGATGATTGGCTCTATGAAGCTATGGCTCCCTATTGTCAATGATCACTATAGCAAGCTTCTCATTTAGGTTTAGTTAATCAACAAGCTTAGCTTCCCTTTGCCTCTCTAGAGCTAGAGCTCTTTTCAGCCATCTAGTTCTAGGTTTATTCCTTGGTGCTTGTTCCTCTTCATCATCAAGTAAGGCATATTTCTCAAGTATTTCATCTAACATGGCTTTGGCCTTTTTTGCCTCCCTCTAAGCAATGACATACTTTACCTCATCAATGACATGTTTGGTCTTCAATTGCTCATTTTCTTGCTCAAGGAAGTGTATGACATATCTAGCCCTGTCAAGATTAGTCTAGAGCTCAATAATCTTGGCATCCTTTCCTTTGATGTCTACATTAGTGATTTTTTCATTTTCATCCTCATCTAGGTCAACAAGCTTAAATTATTGTTCTTTTTCATGAGTGTCCTCCTCATTATGAATGACTGACTCAGTGACCTTCTCTTTGCCTTTGTCCACCTACTTTGTTCATGTAGAAGGCATGGCCCCTTCCGCTATATGTTGAGAAAACACATGCCTGAAGCCTCTATGGTAGGTTTTTGGCAGTGGCTCAACCTCAACCAAACTAGCCCACTTAGGCTCATCGACTTCAATTCTACTAGGTGAACCCATGTCATGATGAGATGGAGATGAAGGAGGTGAAGGGGACTGGTCTGATGATGATGAGTGTGTTATGGGCTGAGATGGAGGGATGGAAGTGGATGGCTGGGATGATGAAGGGACATTTTGTGCATGCTGAGTAGGAGGTTCTCTGAATATATCATGGGCTATGAAGGTACTCCATGCAATGTTTAGTTGATTAAGATGGTGGAGGACTATGATTTTAATTAAGGAATGATGAAAAGGACTTTTCATTTGATGCTCATATTCCCTTTTTGAACAATGAATGCCATATTATCTATGCTTCAGAAAATGTAGTAGGGTATGTTCAGCATCTTTAACCTAGTGAAATGCATTAAGAGTCGAATGTCATAGGAATAGAGCCTTGAAAATATGCCTTCACATGAAAAGTATTTCATGATTATCTTCATCATTAGTGCATATCTTTCCTCGAGGTGGGAAAAAGGAAAGAACCTCTTTTTCTCATTCTTATACCTTGGTTTCAAGAAGGGCTCGACGTGGTTTTCCTCCAAATCACTCTTTTTGAACCACTTCTCCCCAACATTTGGGATCCCGGTGGCAGCTGAAATGATGGCAGTTGAGACAGTAAAGGTGAATCTAGCCAAAGTGACTTGGTTGTTGTGGAGTTTGGATATGAAGAGCCTGGTCAACATGGGATGGTGTTGAACCCTCTAAATTTGTTCACAAAAATCATAACAACCAACATATTTGAAACATGTTATTATCATTGGCGAAGCTAAAAGTTCCCTAGTGTTGATAGGTTCAAGTCTGATTATCCTGCCTCCTTTATGTGACCTCCTAGCTTCTATTTCCTCTTTCTCACTGTATGGTATGTTTTGTTCTTCTTCTTCTACCATGGTATTTTTGTCAAAACCCTAGGGATTAGGAAAAGGAAATGGGAAAGAGAAAATGAGGGAGATATTTTCTAGGGATGTGTGAAAAGGGGAGGGGATAGGGAGTAGTAATATGATAGATTTAGGATAGGGATTTAGGGATTGGGAGCCTAGGTAGACGTAACACCTAAGACATAGGGTTTTGGGAAAAATTTATATAAAAATGGAATTTTCCAAAGAGGGGTTTGGGAATGGGTTTTTATAAATTTGGGAATGATGCAAAGGGTAAGGGAGTGAATTTTGGGAGTTATGAGTGTTAGGGGGGAATGTTAGGGTTTTGAATGGTTAAAACACCAAATTCTCAGAAAAATTATACAACACCAAAAAAAATAAACTTGAATGAGGTAAATGATGATAGAAGACACCTTTACTCACTTTCTAGAGGCTCAAACAACTGTTGCAGAAGATCTGGAGGTGATTTGGTGCAATTTGGATGATTTTCTGGCTTGTTGGACATATGCGCAGTGCCTTAAGGATATGCGCTATGCCTTAAGGCTGTGTGCAGCGCCTTTAGGATATGTGCTTCCTTCAGGATATGTGCAACGCCTTTAGCATGTGTGTAATATCCCAAAATAGGGAAAGTAAGCAGTATTGGGAATATCTTATAATATTCCAAAAATGGACTGCTCAACAATGCATGTACTGAAAAACACATTTACAGAAATATATGCCATAAAAATGTAAACCATCACTTGGATCCATTAGATATATCCATCTAGTATCTAAATCCAAGAGGAGATCAGAAACAAGAGAAACTAGGTGAGGTAAATAGACCTCCCACACCTGGTGTAGCTGAAAAACAGTAAAACCCTAAAACACTGCTACTCATAAATAATACACAAAGGACACTGCGCAGTCTTATGAGGGTTTCAACTCAAAAATTAGGAGGACAAATAGATCTTCTCATACATTATACAATCATTCTCAAAAACTGATATCTAGTCTCCTTATTACAATTACAAGAAAACTCGGAAAGGGTTTCTTATCATACACTCTGAATAAAAATGTGATCTTTAGAAAATTATTGAATAATCACTGCAACACTGAAGAATAAGAGTGTATAAGGCTGAAATATATCATATCTGATGCAGATCCCTCAAAGGCTTCCTCCAATGAAAGGATGAACCTCTCAATCACAAGGAAACACTGCAAAGAAGCCATTAGATCTTCCACTGAAGCTGCCTCCAAAAATAACGCATTCCCTAGCTGGAACAGTGCTGGGAATGTTGGGAAATGTGTGGCCTGATACCACAGATCTGAAATGAGCTCAATATCTCTCCAAACAGATCTCCCAATGGAAGGAAACCTCCCTCCTATGAGAAACTAGCTCAGAAAGTGGGATTCCAATCCCCTCCACTGCTGCACCCTGCAACACAGCACAATAACCTGCAGAAACTGCGCTGATAAAGTAAGCTGAAGCTTGGCCTGAAAACCCGATGTGGAAATTCATGCAAAAATATTCCAATAGGTTCATCAAGGAAAGAGGTGGGATTCCCGCTCGGGAACACCTGGTGCTAAACAGCACAACAACCCTGCTAAACAGCAAGAGGAAGCAAAAGTCTAAGCAAAACAAAATAATAATCTAAAGCATGAGAAAAAATGGCTGCCATCCTATTCCTTAAATATAATGTGAGTTTTATTTCCCTTGACCCCACCCAATTAGGTCATTTCCATCAAGATATTCATCTCCCTCCAAAACTGCGTTATTCCTTCCTTGATCCCTACTCCTCCACATCTGCGCTATTGACTTGGTCAAAGTTGACTGAATCAACATGATATAATCCTTGTTCATAGTTGGAGGTGTTTTATTACGCTGCATAAAAGGGTATCCTTTCACACTTAGAGTGTTTTCATTGATTCTTATGAGACTCATGGGCCTTCCTACCCATTTATTCACCTACCTAGTGGTAAACTCAACTATAATATTCCATTTAGTTTAAGGCTAAATTTTTGGAATATTACAATCCTCCCCTCCAAAATGTTGCTTGTCCTAAAGCAACTGTATAAGGAGAGAAAAATTCCTCCCCTCCTCTTTATGTGGCCTCCTCATCGGAAGTCCCCACCACTGCTCAAAATAATCTGCTACAAATCCGTCCTCCAATGTTTCCTCCCAAGCATGCAAAACCATATGGCTCAAATCATAGAAAGGTGGAAGGTGTAAGTGGAAACTTCCTTGTTTTCCAATGGCCTCCTCAAGGTAGGAGTGATGACAGACATGGGGAATCTCATTCCCAATGAGTGATCCCATCACCCATGCTATCATCCAAATGAAATGAGCCATTCTAGGTAGCTCATCAAAGCAATCATCAACCCCTGGTTTGTGTAATGTAATGGGGCTGCATGGAGAGATTAGTTTTCCCCTTCCCATTTGTTTCTCTCTCCATTTATGATAAGTATGGGTTTTTTTATGTCCTTGGGCTGAAACAACGTGACCTCCAAGAATGGCCCAAGCTACCCCATCAAACAATTCAGCCGTTAAGTGCCTCCTCCAAGCACTCAAGTTCTTCAAATGGCTCACTCCACATGAAGAAAAGAGATGCGATGTGGCAATCATGGTTTGCCCATTTCTCCTCCTGAAACATACAATATGAATAGTAGGGAGAATCATACTCCCAATGGGAATCTCTATCTCATGCCCCACTCTCCAAACAAAGCTCCCCATGAACATAGAAATGTCAGCAATACATGGAAGAAAAAACCAATGAAAACAAGTTGTCACATGACAACCGGAAAGTGGATCATAGTTCCACACATGGAACCAGCGCAGTGCATCCTTTGCCTGCATCAAAACAAGTAATAACAAGTGCTCTCCCATCCACTTGTTTGTTTCCACAATCATTCTATAAGGTAGAAACATGAAAGTACAATGTGGTGTCAATGGTGCACACAAAGAATCATCTGGCTTCCCCCACAAACCACCAATAAGATAGCCAATCCCAGTGCTGCAATTAGCCTCAAGTACATCATAATGCAAAGTATAAGAAGGAATAATCCCCCTTAATACAACATGTTGCTCATATAAAGTAAAGAAATGCAAATCATAATGTAAATGTATACCTTCTCTACCATGTACTTCGATCCTGGAGCTGAAATGGCTCAACTGAAAATTCTCCCTTGCTCCCAATGAGTAGGGTAGTGGTTGTGACATCATCTCTATCATCATCTGGGCTATGCATCTCTCCATATGCTGAAAAATATCATGCTGGATGCCCTCCCAAGTGAACTCCTCTGCCAAGGAAAGATATGCATCAAGGTGCGTAGAAAAGAAGTTTATGCAGGGGCATTAGGCTCAAGAAAATTCCTTGTATTTTAATAGACTTAGGGGTTTTGTGTTTTCAAGGGAGTTGGTTTCTTATGTAATGATTTGAGTGATTTTAATGAGAATTAATTAAATATTGTGAGGAATTTTGTAAATGTTCTCGAATGATGGAAAACATGAGAGAATTAGGCTAGTTGAGAGTGTATAGGGATTGAGAGATTTATGAATTAATTATAAATCCTAAATTAGACTTGGATTTAGGATGAAAGAGGATCCTTAGGGATTAGTTGAGTCAAGTGAGGACTTAGAAGATATTTAGGATTTTGTTGAGGAGATGGAGGAACTGAAACCAAAAATAGTTTCAGAACCTTTTGTATAAAATGTAAGCCTCAAAGGCATAAAAAGCAGAAAATAGGTAGAGAGAAATTCAGGGTTTAGAGAGGTAGAGTTGGTTGTAAGCCTATGGGTAGAATAGGAAAAAGGCCACTGATACAGAAGATCAGGCCAGAGGAAGAATTCCTATGTAAATATTGGTTTTAATACAGAAAAACTCAATTGCTGAGTTTGTGTTTTGAGTGTATATTGTGTGCAAGTGGAATTGACAGGAACAGGGAGAATTCTGTCATTTTATGTTCAATCTACAATTTAAGAGTGTGTGGTTTGAGGGTGAATATTGAATTTTGTATGATTTGTAATTACTGAGCAAATTAGCATCGATCACAGAATGGATCGATGCTATTAAAAGAATTACCTGGACTTCTAATTGGCCTGGATATATTTTATAATTGGAGCTGACATTGTATAAGCTATTTCAAGGAGGAATTAGACACACGGTTGTGTATACACAGTGAAATGAGGACCGGGGTTTGAAGTCGTATTTAGGGTTTTTATTGTAATGGAAATCGATGCATAAGAACCACTGAAATTGAACAATAGAAGTTCATTCATGCGTGGAATGAATGTCGGAGAGGGTTTGAAGATTGGATGGAACCCTGGCCTGTTCGAAATCATGAGTTGAACGAAGGCGAAATACAAAGGAATGATGCGTTGTGGAACTATGCGTCGTGGAACTTCAAAGTAAAAAAGAATGCGAAATGGAATGGTGAATGGTTTCGGAAAACCACAAATGGTTTTCGCGCAGCCTTCGGATGGTAAGTGGTAATCATCTGTTTGAACGCGATAAAGGTCAGCGTGTGACAAGTAGCAATCGGTGGTGTTCAAATACCACCTATTTCGCGTGAAAAATAGCCATTAAAGTTCAGGCTTATTTGGACGCGATATTCATTGGATTAGAAGATTGTCACTTTGAGGTTGCGACTGCCGTTGGATAAGAGGAAGCATGTAAATCATCGACAAAGGTATGCTAATAAATGCTGTGGGGCCAGAACATTAATATATGTTGGTGATTTGGGTTTTAAACCAAAGTATGGGCCGAAATGTTTATATTATTTATTTGAGTTTTAAACGTTAGATGAGGTGGAAGTTAAACGTTAAATGGGGTCGAATTTTGGAATGAAATGAAATGATAAAGTGTGGGCCAAACATAATGTATGTTGGTGCTTTGGGTTTTAACCAAAGTCAAAGTTTTATATGAAATGAAATGTTATTTTGGAATTCGGATTGGTGAGCATATTTGATGGTTGGTAAATGTGGGCTCCAAAGGTTATTTTAATATTTATCTTTGGTATTTATTTAACCAAAGTCGAGAAGTTAAATCCAATGAAAACTTAAGCGTGGGCTCAAGTATATGGCAGATGTTTAAAATGGGTATTTACCCAAGGTTATAGATATTGATTCCCATTTCATGAAACGGGTTTTATTATATGGTTTCTAACCATAGGGTTAAGAAAAGAAGAAAAGCTTCCGCATTAGAGTTTGCCAATATGGGAATTATTTTGGTTTAAAAATGAACCATGCATTTTTTGTATGGAGAATGTGGGTTTTTGCAGCCTTCGGCTGCATCAAGTGGTATCAGAGCTGGAATAGCTCTTTTGAAAGTTAAAGATTTTTTTTAATTAAATAAGAATGCATGTGTGATGGAAAAAAATAAGAGGAGATCAGATTCTAAATCTGATAAGCAGCAGATACACAGAATTGAAGTGAACAGGCATTCGCAGAAATGAATGAAGACAGTCCAATAAAAGTACAAGTGAATGAAGAGAACAAGGTCATGCAGAGATCTTGAAGGTGAGATAATTTTAATCTGGTTTAAAAATTGTGATTGCAGAATTATGGTTGTAGACAAGATGAAGACAAAGTTTGATGATGATGGCAGTGAACCTAATATTCCAACTAAACGTTGGATAGGGAGAACAACTGAAGTGTTCTCAAGAGAAGGTGAGCTGATGATATAAGCCTAGAGAGAGCAAAAGAGAGTGCTCAAGAGGTTCTAAAGATAGAGAACCAGTGCTTGCCAAAAGACCAAGTCCAGAGAGGGGATTAGTGAGTTAAGTGGCAGCAGGGAGGACTTGTTGTTACAGAGGCTTAGTGCAACTCATAGTGAGTGAGAAGCTCATAAATAATATGATCATGGAGGATCAGAGAAGAGGTTCTAAATAATTCCACAGAGATAAGATGAAGGATAGAGAAAGAGATATTGCAGTGATGAAAGTACAACTGGAGGTACTAAAGGAATGGCTACAAGAAGAGGAAAACCAAAGAGGAGGATGGATCTTTCCACTGAAGGGAAAGAAGGTAATTTGGAAACCATTACAAATGAAGTGGAGGCAAAAGGAGATTTCCTTATGGAAGGAAGAACTCAAAATTTTTGAGTCAAGGATGGAATTTGAGGATTCCACATGCAAATCTTTTCAAGGAGAAATGCTTGAAGAAGCAAACGAGACTGAAAAGTCTTGTGTTTTTTAAACTAATGAATTGTGTATGATTGCAGGTACATCAAAGGATGATGAACAAGCTTTAGATTTTGTTAAGGAGAAGAAGTTGAATCTGAAATATTTTCAAATTAATGTTGAGATAGCAAGATCTCATAAACAAAAGGAGACAGAGGAGTCTCATGGAAATATTCAGCAGAATATTGAAGCAAAGGAAGAAGGGCCATCTGATGATTGGTCAACAACAAGTGAAAGTATGGAAATTTGTGTAAAGTTTCCAAGTTCTACTCCAATTGAAATTGTTGAGTTATATAGAAAATTAGATCTTCAGAGAAGAGAGTAGGAAAAGCAGAGGATCTATACTCAGGATAAATTGCTGAATGTGAAAGACAAACAAATTGGCATGAATGACAGTCAAGAAACAGAGGATAAGGATGTAAGAGTTCAACAAAGTGAAATTGCAGAAAATAAGTTCATTGTTGTGAGCCAGTGCAGGGAGACATTTTTGAAACAGATGATAAGAAGGAGAGACTAGCTGACAGTCTCATGGAGAATTTAAATCAGCATACTAATGTGCTGACAAAGAAATTAGAAGAAAACTCAAAGCAGCATACTGAAATGTTTCCAGAGGAGGAAGAGACATTGAAGCCTTGTATTTTAAATACTGATAATTCATGTGTTAATTATGCAGGCAAAGAAGGACAACAAATGAAAAATGGCAGAGAATTTAATGAAAAGGAAACTATGTTAGATGAAAACATAGTGGAGGATCATCATTCTATCATGGTGATTGGAACAATGGAGATAACCTTGGAAGCTGGGAAGAAAGAAAGTGGAGATTTTCTGAGTCCTGAAAGAGACTTGGAACTGCAAAAAGAAGATTTGGTGACTGGATCATCAAATGAGACCATTGGGTCTTGTGATTTCGAAATTGATAATTTAACTATGTTTACAGGTGTTGCGGAAGACAATCCATCTCTTGGAGTTATCTTGAATGAAGATGAATTGTTGCAGAAGAAGGAATTCATAAATTCCAAGGAAGGTGAGACAGTCATATCTCATATGAAGGAACTTGTTACTATTGATGACAAGGAGGAGTTGGCTTGTATAATTGGCCAAGAGAAGACTATAGGAAAGACTTTTAGAACTTCCACAGTGATGGAGAATCAGAATTCTATTCTGATAAAGGATGAAGATACAGAGTTTGAAGAGTTTGATTTGATTGCCATAATCAATCAAGGAGGTGATGGAAAATTACGGAAGGTTGTCAAAAAAGAAGAAGAAGGATATGTTGAAGCTGAATTCCAGCATATTGATGATGTGGTGGAAATGAGACAAGTTCAAAGGGAATGGCTAAAATGTTTGCTAGAAACATTTGAACAAGAGAAAGAAATTGCAGACACTAAAGTGAAAATGCCTGAAGTTGTGAAAGAAATAGGAGCAGATACTAGTTTGTCAAATTTGATTATGCTTACTAGTATAAAAGGAACAATGAATGAGTATATTATTGCAGTTAAAGGATCAAATGACAATTCATTTTTTAAAAGTGAATTTGCAGGTGATGAGCAGAAGAAGAATGTTGCAGAGGGAGATATCTTGAGAGATATTCAGGAAGTTTGGGAGGAGGCAACATTTACAACAGCATCTACAGCAACAACAACAACAAAGGCAATAGTATTGGTAGCAACATCTACAGCAACAATAGCAACAACAACAGTATTGGCAGCAACAGAAATTGAAAGCAGCAACAAAAGGCAGAGTAATTTCCAGACAGAAGATAAACTAGATATAGAGATTGAAAACATAAGGAGGTTGATGATGAAGGTGTCTCAAAAAAGGACAACAGCAAGAAAGCAAAGTAACAACAACAAAGGGAAAACAAGAACAGAATGTGAAAGCATAGCTAGTGGCAAGATGCAGAATAAAGTATGGAAGCCTGGAAAAGTGCAGTTGAAGAATAATGAAGCTATTGGACAGCAGCAAAACAGAGTATGGGATCCACGAGGCAAATATTAAAAGCACATGATCAGGAGATCATGATTATTTTTTACCTTTGGAGTCTGATGCAGGGGCATTAGGCTCAAGACAATTTCTTGTATTTTATTAGACTTAGGGGTTTTGTGTTTTCAAGGTTGGTTTCTTATGTAATGATTTGAGTGATTTTAATGAGAATTAATTAAATATTTTGAGGAATTTTGTAAATGTTCTCGAATGTTGGAGAACATGAGAGAATTAGACTAGTTCAGAGTGTATAGGGATTGAGAGATTTAGGAATTAATTATAAATCCTAAATTAGAATTGGTTCATGATTTTAGGATGAAAGAGGATCCTTAGGGATTAGTTGAGTCAAGTGAGGACTTAGAGGATATTTAGGATTTTGTTGAGAAGATGGAGGAACTGAAACCAAAAATAGTTTCAGAACCTTTTGTATAAATGTAAGCCTCAAAGGCATAAAAAGCTGAAAATAGGTAGAGATAAGTTCAGGGTTTAGAGAGGTAGAGTTGGTTGTAAGCCTATGGGCAGAATAGGAAAAAGGCCACTGATACAGAAGATCAGGCCAGAGGAAGAATTCCTATGTAAATATTGGTTTTAATATAGAAAAACTCAATTGCTGAGTTTGTGTTTTGAGTGTATATTGTGTGCAACTGGAATTGACAGGAACAGGGAGAATTTTGTCATTTTATGTTCAATCTACAATTTAAGAGTGTGTGGTTTGAGGGTGAATATTTAATTATGTATGATTTGTAATTACTGAGAAAATTAGCATCGATCACAGAATGGATCGATGCTATTAAAAGAATTACCTGGACTTCTAATTGGCCTGGATATATTTTATAATTGGAGATGACATCGTATAAGCTATTTCAAGGAGGAATTAGACACACAGTTGTGTATACACAATGAAATGGGGACCGAGGTTTGAAGTAGTATTTAGGTTTTTTATTGTAATGGAAACTGATGGATAAGAACCACAGAAATTGAACAATAGAAGTTCATTCATGTGTGGAATGAATGTCGGAGAGGGTTTGAAGATTGGATGGAACCCTGGCCTGTTCGAAATCGTGAGTTGAACAAAGGCGAAAAATACAAAGGAATGATGTGTTGTGGAACTATGCGTCGTGGAACTCCAAAGTAAAAAGGAATGCGAAATGGAATGGTGAATGGTTTAGGAAAACCACAAATGGTTTTCGTGCAGCCTTCGGATGGTAAGTGGTAATCATCTGTTTGAACGCGATAAAGGTCAGTGTGTGACACGTAGCAATCAGTGGTGTTCAAATACCACCTATTTCACGTGAAAAATAGCCATTAAAGTTCGGGCTTATTTGGACGCGATATTCGTTGGACTAGAAGATTGTCACTTTGAGGTTGCAATCGTCGTTGGATAAGAGGAAGCATGTAAATCATTGACAGAGGTATGCTAATAAATGTTGTGGGGCCAGAACATTAATATATGTTGGTGATTTGGGTTTTAAACCAAAGTATGGGCCGAAATGTTTATATTATTTATTTGAGTTTTAAACGTTAAATGAGGTGGAAGTTAAACGTTAAATGGGGTCGAATTTTGGAATGAAATGAAATGATAAAGTGTGGGCCAAACATAATGTATGTTGGTGCTTTGGGTTTTAACCAAAGTCGAAGTTTTATATGAAATTAAATGTTATTTTGGCATTCGGATTAGTGAGCATATTTGATGGTTGGCAAATGTGGGCTCCAAAGGTTATTTTAATATTTATCTTTGGTATTTATTTAACCAAAGTCGAGATGTTAAATCCAATGAAAACTTAAGCGTGGGCTCAAGTATATGGCGGATGTTTAAACTGGGTATTTACCCAAGGTTATAGATACTGATTCCCATTTCATGAAACGGGTTTTATTATATGGTTTCTAACCATAGGATTAAGAAAAGAAGCAAAGCTTCCGCATTAGAGTTTGCTAACATGGGGAATTTGCTTTGGTTTTAAAATGAAACCATGTATTTTTTTGTATGGAGAATGTGGCTTTTATACCTTTGGTTGCATCAGAGTCCTCGTGTCGCATGTTGTTTTCTTTCAG